>WHUZ01000157.1:0-64844 GCA_015179045.1 Kalaharituber pfeilii | reverse complement strand
GATGCTGTAGAAGGGATGGCGCGTTGATCAGGAATAGCTATAGATAGCACTGCAGGGGACCATGTTAGTAGGAGTACGTTCTATATGGAAAGGCTGGGAGATTAATATTGGTAATATGCACCAGGTTGTAAATGTACTGTCTGGGCGTATGATGTTTCCCACCGCGATGAAGCACCTCCGCCGTCCTTGGTATTGCACCCAAAAAGGCAAACGTGACCACTTTCAAACCCGGCTGCTAACATCAAATAATTTGACTTGGAGGGGTGGTAGAACAGTGATAAGCTCATTACCATTCCTGGACTTACTTATTAGCATGGGTATTAAAATTCTGCAGGTCCAGATCATCAAAGATCAGCTTGTGTAGGAGGGCTAGTTGTTCCTACACTCCGGTTGTACGTGCTTGTGTAGGATATATGTAGGATATAATTAACGCATGTGACAATGATTATTCAAACGTACCTGTTTTACTCTGTGTTGATGAAGATACAACGGTTGGACTTGTCTTTGCAAGCCCAATCGAGGAATGAATTCGATTCCCGCTAGGAAGTTGCATGATATCAATCTGCAAAACCAATTAAAATATTTGCATATAACGTTGAATCAGCTCCAACTGTTCTCATGCACGCTCTATGCTTTTTCTCTCAATAGTTATACAGGTGATGAAGGTCATTGTATTCTTAAACTCACCGCATCAGAGTCAAGGGCGCTAGGTAAGGCTATCAGAATTGGATCGACAGGGAGGCTGTTATCTGCAGAGCCTGTTATGGTTTCGTGTGGTACTGAGGGTGCATCATGGTGCTCATAACACATTGCAAAGCTGCAAAAGTTTAGTGCATTGATGTTTAAGCTATGTAGTAACCATGGTGCACGATGTGATCGACCGTCGATTTGCTGCCCCGCTTCCACAGGCAGGTTTGTAGTCAGTCCAGCTTCGTCCGCTGCTCCCAACTTCCATGCATACAATTTGTTGTCACGTCCATGACTTCAGCGGCAAGAAGCTTGTTAGCAATCTAAACCCTGCAGTACCGTTTTATTAACCAAAATCAAAGAGAAATTTGCAAGGGAGGGACAGAATGCTCTCACGTAATAATCCTATCGCTACCCCACGCTCCGGCGCCCAATAATGCCCCATCATGCGGTTTCCACACGGCAACGGGCCGTCTCGAGGAGATTTTCCAAAGGATTACCCATCCGTCAGCGTCACCTGTCAGTAGGCGAGAATTGGATCTCAGGAAATGCACAGAGTTAATCTGAGCCGAGTGCCCTCGGAGAACATATACTGGGTGAAGTGGCGACGACGGGCCCTCTTCGGGTAGCCTTACGACGGGTAGCCTTACGAATGGATGTCCTCCCCTTCCATCCTCCAAAGAATGAGGACGAGTGCTACCTGCGAGAGGGCCAGGGGAGGGTATAGGGTTGTTCTCTCCCATGCCTATCGAAGTGGGAACAAGCTAGAAATTTCTGAACATCGGTTGAGTTCGATGAAATGTGCCCAATTCGGACGCAGGGCTATGCAGCGTGTTCTCTGCGGCCACTGATGGTGGGGCTGGTTGCCCCTTGGAGGAGGGGAGATGGGTTGGTGAGGTGGGATGGGGTGGGGTGGGGTGGGGGGGGGGGGGGGGGAGGGTGATGAGGGGTGCAGAACTTGTTGGTAGATCGAGGCGTAGGCGTATGTAGCAGAATCCTGAGCGAGAAAATGTTGGATGAAAGGTTGGGTTGCGTTTGTCAATGTGACTTTCTCGTGAAAGTCGAGGTTCTCGGGGTACCGAGGTTTGAGGTTGTCATGTGTGAGACGATCGTCTTACACAACAGGGGTCGGCGAGTTTCAGGAGGGGGTAGAGAGTTTATGCGCACGCAGAGCAGGATTATGATCAGGATTGTACAGTACTGCTAGTCTCATGCCACAGTACTGCAAGCGGACAGGCAACACAAGCTGCAATGACCAATCCGGGAAGCCGAATTTCGCCGTCGAGAGATGGAGCACTGTACAGTACTGTACTCGAGTACATTAAGGCAGCGGAGCTTGGGCGGCGCAGCGGCGTCGCCACAGAAAAATCAAGCAGTGGCGCGAGACACGCAGAGCGCATTCCGCGGATTCCTACTTGAGGCGCATGGCCCCAAGTCCTCCTCAGGCTCGTCCGATGCAGCCTCGTGGAGCAGGTACTCTATTCTGCTCCGGTGCAGCAATTGGCTGGGAAGCCCGGGCACACCTCGCTGCACAGGCCAGACAGCATAGCCAGCATTGCGTGCGGCTCTGCGCGCTTCCATCCAGCTCAGCTCAGCTACAAGTGACAATGGTAGAGCATTTCGCATTGATCGCGGAGACTCGTGCCAATTTACGGCTCAATTCAAGTGGGTCGCTGAAACAGCGGCCATGCTAGGTTCCTAGGTTCTGTAGAATAGCGGGCTCTGGGCAGGGCTCGGCTGCACCGCTCAATCTGTCGCGCCGAAGCTGGCGGACCACACCAATTTGCTCCCTGCGCTGCGCTCACCAGGCATCATGCTTAGGTGCCAGGAACTGCCGCAGCCAGGACGCTCTACGTGCGCCAGCTGGTGGGCAGAACACTCTGATGGGTGCACCATCTAGAGGACGGTCCACACCAGGGCAGCGCAGCTGCCACCACCTAGAATTGGGCTGCACGAAGGCACCCGGCGGTATGTCATCAGTTGCAGCCGATGACGGGCAAGGGTGGCTACATGAACTATTCTTGTCTGCCGGGCCCGGTCGTGTCGTGACGTTGGCGTACATGGGGTCCGGGGGAATTTTCCACTGGACTTTCGACGAAGCTTCTTTTTTGCTGGGCTCATCACGGATGGAGCCCTGCTGGCAGCGCTGCGGGCCAATTCGCTGCGCTGCGCTGCACCGCACAAGCAACACCCCATGAATGCAAGCCATGGGCCGCTGTGGACACAGCCTGGCGGCCGCCGTCTGCACTCGGTGCCAGCGGGCATCGCGGGATCTCGGGGTATGGGTGCCTGGGAGAGCCTCGAGGGCACCGTGCCGAGCTCGAGTCGATGCAACGGCGCTGCGGTGCGCCTGCTGGTAGCAGCGGCACCGTACGTGAGCGCTGCTGCTGCTGCTGCTGCTGCTGCTGCTGCGCTGTCGAGCGTCGTGCTGCAGCTGGACTGCCCTGGGGGTTTGCACCGTGGCTGACGGCAGCGGCCTGCCTGCCTGCCTGCCTGCCTGCCTGCCTGCGCCTGCTGCCCGGTGATCTATTTTCTCTGCTGCCCGCGAGTCGCGAGCCTCATGTCAGACACATCCAAATTAGCATTCGATGCCTCTGGTGCCGGCACCGTCTTATTTCCTGCTCTTACAATATTCCGGCGATCACTGGCGGCGACCGCTCGCTGCAGACTGCAGACTGGCGATAGGGGCGCCGCGGGGAGACAGCACTGTCGGCATGTCGTCTCTGCAGCGCGCGCTGGGCGGACGCTGTGGACAAGCGCTTAGGCCGCAGAGCGCTCGTTGCGCTCGTTGCGGAGGTCGACGATGTGAAGGAGCGTCGCGCCCCTTGTACATGTCCACCCCGTTCCACAGATCTTGGGCCCGCCCCACCCCTCGCAGCCAGCCTCCCAACCAGGCCCCTCCCCCCCCACCCCTCCATTCCCCTCCAACCAGGCACCTCCCCTCCCCCCTCCATCCCCCTCCACGCCCCCCCCCCCCCCCCCCCCCCGCAAAGCCAATCAACTGCACACAGTCCTGATTCATGCCGGGCATGCCCCCCCAGCAAGATCTCTACGTCGGGCGGGAGCGTATATAGTGCTGCCCGTGCCAGACTGAGCTAGAGCCATGACGAGGAGCACCTCAAGGGTCACCTTCATTCGAACGTGAAACCCCCGTAGCTGCTTGTACCAGCGCTGGCCAGACTGAGCTCTCGACATCATATATCGATCTCCTCCCGGCCCTTGAGCTCCCTTTCCGGCAGCAATTACCCAGCAACGCAGTCTGCAATCCCTCAGTTGTCTCGACGCCGATAGCTACCCATTGTACCCTTCTCCTCCCGCCCGCTGCAGATCATCCAGCGCTGCCGAAGCCACCGAAGCCACCGAACTATACCGTGCTCAGGCAGCTTGGCTTACCATAGCTCTGCACTGCACTTCTGCACTGCACTCCAGCACGTCCCTCGTAACTCCCGCAGCAATCTGGGAGCGAATTGTCCATTGTCCATTGTCCATTGCCTCCTCGAATTCGAATCCGCAGCAAAGAGCTCCCTCCGCCGCAGCAGCAGCCGCATCTCGCATCAGGCTTCCGTCCGGCCGCCATTCCGTAGCGTCAGTGGAGAGTGGAACCGTTGGGGCACACTGGCCTGTTCGTGGCTTCTGCGAACACCCCCTCCCCCCCCCCCGTTGTCGAGGCTAGAAGTCCGAGCTATCTGCGTGCCGCTGCTGCTAGTGTTGGCCGGAGGCGGCTTCCAGTGGAGTCTGCATTCGCGTCATCCTTAACGTTACCACTACGCGAACGGCCATTAGAGCTTCATAAGGCACCAACTGGCTCCCAAGTACAACCAGCGCCGTCGACCGCACAAATCCAACACTCTCTACCGCCGCCCCCTCTCTCACCCCACACGCAGACCAGATTCGTACTCCCAGACTTACGGGCGAGCAAACCTCTGGATAAGACACTACAAGGTGCATCTGCACACCAAGAAGCTCGCTGCCCTACGCCGCTCGTCTGGGACAGGCAGCGATACCGATCTACAGGGAGAGTCAAACATCGGGGGAGGCTTTCCTGCAGAACACGCCATATCGAAGCCTGAAGCACCATCAGACCACTTAATACGCCCTCTGCCTTCCCCTACCATTGAGTTCTTGTACTGAACTCTCATCATACAGACACATTAACCAGCTTCGTAGCTCAATTTTGTCACACTGGCAGTCGCAATCACAGCAACATCGCTCTTTCCAACCGCACGGCACTATCTGAAGCCAATTTGCATTACTCCATTTGTTGATCGCCCCATTAAAAGCGAGGGCGTCAAAGTGAGCCTTACACCAACATCGGGAGGGAAAGGGCGTGGGGTGAAGCGAATGGCGGCAACGGATGATGCTGTTGCAAATAAGCCGAAGAGAGTACGCACTGGTAGGACACAATGTCACATTCATCTTGCCTCCGAAATTTCTCTGCTAATCTTTTTTCCTCCTCGAATTATACAGGATGGTAAGCAGAATTATAGCGGCAACATCTTGTAGTGCTTCTTTTGCTAACATACATACTTTCTCCGTTCAACAGCTTAACATGCAGGTAGGTTTCTATCTCTTTTTCTTTCGGAGTATTTATCATTCGCTAACCTACTGTAATAGAGAGCGACACCTAAAGTGCGACGAAGGCACTCCAGAGTGTCAGGTACGCTAAACCTCTCCGTGAATTCTCCGGTTGCCTGTTCTGGAAACTCGCAGGCTGACGGTTGAAATTAGAATTGTCGCAAGTCAAGCCGAACTTGCAAACGAGGAGTGAGATTGAATTTCATTGATACGCAAGTGAAACCAATTCCCACGGTGCCCAGGTCAAATGAATGGCGGGGTACGTGCTCTGCATTATGCTCTGAATTATTGCGGAACCTTGCTAACCACGAATCATCTCATACAGTGTCGTTCCAGGATGAATCGCGAGAAATTGCTTCAGATTATGCAGGGGGAGTTGCGAGATATGCTGCATTCTCACAAGGAAACAGTTCACCCCAGTGTCAGTCTCGACTCACACCAGAAAGTATAACAAGTGCGTCGAGCATTACGACATCAACATCTTCTCACCCAACGCTTCCACCAATTCTTCCATTGCTTCCAATCGTTCCTACCGAGTCCACCACCACTTGCTACGACGATCTTCAACGGCCCAAGAACCATCGCACCTCGGACCAGTACATACAATCGACTGCCTCTCAGGTGCCAGGGCTTACATCCACGGCGCTCAACACCACTCCCACAATGAGTCTGAACCATTCCTTGTCTTCAATGCTTCTTAAGAAGCCTACAAGAGACTTCCTTGATAGTCAAGAGAAAACGCTGTTTATGCAGGTTTTCGTTGAAGAGGTTGGACTATGGATGGATAGCCTGGATCCTGCAAAACATGTAAGCTCTGACGGCGCGCTCCGATGAATATTCGATTAACCTTTTTTATTCTAGTTTTCGCGGCTGCTGCCATTTACATCCCTAGACGAACCAATGCTTCTTAATGCATTTCTTGCTTGTGGTGCACGGCACCTAACTCTTGTTAACCCCGCATATGGTGAAGACAAAGCGCTCAATTACTATGACACAGCAACCAGACTACTTTTAAACGCCCTTCAGAGTGAGAAGCGCAATAAGCGCGATATGGAAATGTGTGCTACAACCGCTGTCATATTGAATGTTTATGAAATCATGTCTGAACGTGCGAGACAACGAATGAACCATATTGCAGGCGCGCGAGCATTGATCAAGGAATGCGGATGGAGTGCGCGATCTACAGGTATTGGGGGCGCTTGCTTCTGGCTCAACGTCAGCATGGAACTATTGAGTTGTCTTCACTTTAATTGGACAGTCGCATGGAACCCAGATGATTGGGGAGTCGATATGAGCCTCACTCCTGGTGCTGACGCCGGTCATGAGGAAGTTTGGGCCCATAAGATAATATATATACTTGCTAAAGTCGCCAACTTCAGAGCTACTATCAAACAGTTTTCGTCATATGAGGAACAGAGCAAAAGGTATGAAGAGTGGAAGCATTTGCGGGACTTGTGTATCGCATGGAATGAGAGCATTCCGAGAAGTATGCATCCGTTGGCATATCTCTACCCATACCAGACAACCCACAAGTCTGCATTTCCAGAGGTTTGGTATGTTTTTTTTTGTTTTTTTAATTGGTTGACCCCAAATTTCGTTAGCTAATAAGTAAAAATTGCAGGTTAATCAAGAGATGCACGATCGTTTCCCGAATGTTTTTTCATACAGCAATGGTTCTGCTAGCAGGGATAAACCCGACTATGCCACGCGATTCTGCCGAAATGAATGAGATGGCCATGCAGCATGCACATCAGATCTGTGGTATCACAGCTCACGTGAAGGATCGGTAAGTTAACACGCGTTGCCAAATCCGATTAATGCGAAACTGACATGGATCATGAAACTTCCTAGAGGTGTCGCAAGTGTCGCGTTACGGTCATTAGCGATCGCGGCTGAGTGCCTCACGAATCGAAGGGAGCAGGAGGAGGTGTTACAAATATTCCAGAAGATCAAGCGGGAGACTGGCTGGAGAGTTGATTTTCTGCATAAAGAGCTCAAAGAAAAATGGGGTTGGGAAACCCCCACTTCAGTTGCACCGCCAGCAACTACCAACATCATGAGCACTCCGCTAGTTGGAACAACGACCGCTGCTCCGGATTTAAACACATTTCAAACACACCATACTGCTCAGATCCTTACGCAGTATCAACAACCTCATCCACAGCCGCAACAATATGCACAAATTAGAAGGTTACCACAAATGGTAAATCCGCTCATGGCTGTTGCGGATTTGACGAACGGCCACCCTTACCACCCGCACTATGTTGCGGCCCCTGCACAGCATCTTGAGCAACGCCATCCATATATGTAACGAACTGCATCAGATGCATGCATGCCAGTGACCGGTTCTCTTGGCAGTGCCCTAACATTTGACATCTTATGAGTATTCATATTTCAATGCATGCTTAACGGAATTTGTAATTCTTCTCACTTCTTTCATTATCTGCGGATTTAGGGATATTATATTACAGTCACTATTCCATCCATTAATGTTGACGTTTTGAATATACAGGGGGGTTTCATTCATGATATCCATGATCATTCGTTTTTTCTATACATGTCTTTGGTTGCATCCCGGAAAGATATATCTTTATCATTTACCTGTTTATCTTGCTAACTATTACCTTGTTTCCATTTCTTCTCTCATTCGCACCATAGTTCCCTCTTTTCTTCTTACATATTCGACGTAGATCTTTCTGACAGATATTAAGGCATCTTGGCTGTTTATTCTCGCCTCTTCGGTTTTGCTCCTTTTTACAAACTTGTTACGTTTCTGGTATATGCTTTTATACTTCCGATGCTTCATGTTTATGCCCTTTAGGTTCCTTCTTTCTTTCTTCTTTACGGATCGGAATGGGACGGCGTGTCGAAACCAGTACAGTACAGGTAAGGACAGTTAAAAATTGGTCATCCGCTTTTAATTCTTTGCTTTCTTGCTTTTGGGCATCTGGTCTAGGGAAACGTTAAGTGCAGTTTGTCTTTTTTAATTGCGTTCAAGGAGATGGTGTTGAGGGGTTTGTTTTTTTTTTCGGGTTCGGCAAATTCTTAATGGGATAGGGAATTGGGGGGCACCGAGGGAGCTAGGGATCGGGGGTGGGGGAATTATAAATCGTTATATATTTGCTACCAAGGAATGGGGGAACGGTGTAATGGGGGAGAAAAATATATATGTTAAAATTCTGACCTTTTTGTTGTAATGGCTTTTCCTTTGGTTTTTTCTTTGGTTTTTTAAAAAAAAAACATTGCGAGCATGCGGTTTTTGAACTTTTGCATTATCCATCACATCTATACATCTTACATCTTACATACTACATTGCGTTTTTTGCTCTTTCCATTCTCTCTCTTTTATGATTGGTGATGATAATGATGTTAATGATGATGAGTGCGTTGCAATTGAGTGTTGCTTCATTTTCCCCTTTTTTTTCTTTCCTTTTTTTTTCGAGACGAGATTTTTTTTTTCTTTTTCTTTTTCTTCATCTATTGGCCGTTTAGTTATAAATTTTCCAGGTTAGCATCATAGTTTTTTTGTTGCATAATTAGGTCATAGTAAACTACTGAGCAAACTTTGTAAGTTCAGCATTGGCTAAGTGGGGGCGAACTCATAGTTACTTACGCTTGGCTGTGGCAATAGCACACAGCTGTGCTGCTCATGGTTGCGTCAGTTAGACTTGGTAGAGGGATTTTATAGGTAACGTGCCGAGAAAGGACATAGGCTCTGTGGTATGCTGCTCAATTCGACTACTAATCCTTAGCCTCGCTGTGTCCCTTCCTGTATGGGATATTGGTTGCATAATACACTGCAGCAACGAATCATATGCACCTCCGGCCAGAATGGCCAGAGAGCTGCAGTGCAATCCAAAGGCACCTACATAAGTCTGACTTTTGCATGTCCTCCAAAACTCCGAGCCATTAATTTTTGAGATAACATGCGCCATTTGCTCAGAGTGTTTCCACCCATTTGCAATTGCGACCCAGTATCTTCATATCTAGTAGTGCCAAGCCAGAGTAGGTTGGCATATACACAAAGTTTTGTCCCAATCGGAATTCGGATAGCAACTAAACCACTGATCTGCCATGTAGCCTGGCTAAGATCTGGTTCCTGGTCTGATTAGCAAGCGGATAGCTCGGAGCGCAAAGTTGCTGAGCAATAAAGTCTGGTGGAATAAAAACAAGATATATTATCAGCCAAATCCAATTCGAGATCGTTGAATGAAATGAACCACTCTCTTTTTTGCGAGATTAGTACTAGATGATTTGCGGTCACGTGCCAGTGGGTCAACCTCTGAACCTTAGTCACGGGACTAGGCTGAACTGTTGGATTGACGTGCACATGTATGCTACTACTACAAGCTTACGCTCAATCAGAAATGCAGAAGCTAGCCCTATGTAGTATGCTTCTACTACGCGGAATTAATTTACTGTAGAACTTAGTTGCAATGGTACTTTATTTTTGCAGAGGGCCACAATGAACCTTCAAACACACGTTGTGACAGGAAGGGTGGGGGGGGGGGGGGGGGGGGGGGGGGTGGATATCGCAGAACGTTGAGCTTAGGTACTACTTGATGTGCCTACTACAACCTGGCAGCTATGACAAACGATTACCAGGAATTGGGACATTTAAGATTACATAACTCCTACCAGTTTTTTTGCCAGTTCCAATATCGCCACAGACTATGTTGGGTAAAATTTAATTTTTACTAACTGATATGTGAGAGCGAGCGAGAACTTGAGCGAGACCCCCCCCCCCCCCGACCTATTCTACTCTCGATCCAAAAAAAAAAAAAGTTTGAGATTTAGGTAAAAAATGCCATTATAGGAAAAGAAAAGGCATATCCAATTGTTTTGTACTTGGAATTTTCTTTTTTTGTGATCCATATATACAATTAAATTCGTAGAGACCGTTTTCGAAACCACACACAAAACCGCCCTCCAAAAAAAATCTGGTCATTACTGTACCTGAAATAAGGTATGTCTCTGCATTCATGATAGCTTTCTATAGTGTAAGAGATGGAGTCACGGTATTGGAAACTATGCCTAACAGGGAAAGTAAAAAATGCCAAGATACTCAAGAGGGCAGGCTGGCACACTGCCTAGATACGGTGGACCCAGCTTTAATCCCAAGAGGGTCAATAATCGGAACTGGCGTCATTTGAAGCTTTGGACTACCACGGTGTAAGTGTGTGAATTTGTAGCCCACTGCAAGCGTCTACACCTTGATTAGGCAGCCGACTACGCATTACCAATCGAGACATCCATATATTTTCATTGCATACCATCATCTCATACTCCATTCCAGCCAGTTCCTCCATCCCTCCCCCCTACTGCTAATCCCCAGTCTATAATATGAGAACCCCATGACTCCCTTGCCAATCTTCAGCCATTCCCGCCATTTTCTCGTTTCATCTGAGACAATTATTGTAAATGCAGTACTAGAGTCCTCTAGCCGGGCAGGTTGCTGAGGGCGACATATCAGATTAATATCCTTTTTTTTTTTTCTTACTTTTTTTCTCTAGTCAACAAAGAATAAATAAATAAAATAAAATAAAATAAAATAAAATAAAATAAAATAAAATAAAATAAAATAGACTAAAATAAGCCTTTGAGCACAGGCGATAATATACAGTATCTTCCCCCTCGCCGTTTTCTCTCCTCGACTGTCAGATTTCTTGCCATATTACTAGTTTATAGCATCGAGGCTGCATCGTCAAACACTGGACTACAGCTAGAGTCGAATATGATACTAGAGCTAGAACTAGATGCTAGTGCTGGAGCCGGATAGTAAGGAGCCCCATAACTGGGGCCTGACGCTTGATGCACGTAGCATAGGTGCTTACGCGTAGCAATTAACACCATCTATTTACAAGCATTCACGTTCGTACGCCACTCGTCCTAGCCAAATGACGGCTCCATCTTTGATCTCAATCGAAAGTCCTTCAATGGAAACTATCTATCCACCCCACCCCCCTTCTCTCCCACTCTTTGTCCCCTTTTACCTCTAAGAAGAAGAAGAAAAAAAAAAAAAAAAAAAAAAAAAAAAAAAAAAAAAAAAAGTATATACCCTGCTGAGCAACAAAAAAAGAAAAAGAAAAAGAAAAAAGAAAAAAGACCCGGGATAACGACGGGGGAAAAGAAGGGAACAAAAAGCACATACAGAGGTTCAACTACCCAGCTCTAGTATAAACACGAGAAAAACCGTAAAATAAAAATCCCTTTTCCCCCTTCACTGTCCCCTGCCCCTCTCCCCTCTCCCCATTCCCCTTCCCCCGTTACTCAAATTTCACGTCATCCTACAACGCAAAAAAATCCCCTTCTCCGCCCTCACTCTCCAAAAAACTATTCACATCACCCTGGATTCTATCAAAGAAGTTATCATCGTCTTGCATCCCGAATCCCATTTCTAAGCCACCCACCCCACCCATCCCGCCCATTGCCATGTCGTAGTCCGTAGTACCAAAGTTCATGCTCCCCATAGCCATGTTCTGGTGGGCATGTTGTTGTTGCTGCTGTTGTTGGTGGTGCTGGGGATGAGGGTGTGGGTGCGATGGTGGCGCATGATGCATGCCCATCAGGGAGTATGCGTCCGACATGGGCGTGTCGACCATGGTGGTGGATGTGGTGGGAGGTGGGGGGGTCGGGGTTGGGGTTTGGGAGGATTGAGGGTGGGGTTTGGTAGTTACTGGGAGTGAGGTAGTCGGGGGAATGGAGGCAGGGATCGAGGAGGAGGAGGGGATGGTGGTGGATGGAGGAGCGGCGTGCTGTTGTTGAGGCTGTTGGTGTGGGTGATGTGGGTGGTGCTGTGGGTGAGAGTAAGGATGAGGGTGCGCAACGACTATGGAGTCCTCGGCGTCGTCTAGATTGATAATGTTACTGAAGTTATCCGTATGCTGCTGCGCAGGTTGCTGTTGCGGCTGCTGTTGCTGCACATGTTGAGGTTGTGATTGCGAAGTGGATTGAGTTTGAGGAGTATGCTGTGTACTTATTGTACTTGGTGACTGCTGCTGTTGCTGAGACTGCGGCGGGGGTTGGAGATGGTGCTGCGATTGTTGTTGGAGCTGCTGTTGTTGTAGATGCTGCTGCTGTGCCTGCTGTTGCTGCCGTAGAAGCATCTGCTGCTGTTGCTGTTGCATCTGCTGAATCTGCTGATGCTGTTGTTGCTGTAACATCTGCTGCTGCCTCATCGGATCGACCATCCCCTGCTGTTGTACCTGTCCCTGCGGCACTACTTGCTGTATTTGCGGCTGCCATAGGTCCACATGCGCCAACCTCCCCAGTACAACTCCCCCTTTAAACGCCTCCTCTCTCCTATTAACCCTCTCCAACGCCCTCCCTCCCGCAGCCCCAAACCCTTCTTGCCCGCCCATTTGATTCAACAAACTTCCCAAGTCCGTCACCCCTCCCATCCGCAGTGCCGCCAAGTACGACTCTTCCCCGCCTCCTACTAAATCCTTCATCAGTATGCTACTTTCATACCACCTCCCCTTTAGCACCTCCATCGGAACCGTAACATTCGGCACAACAAGCTGCCACGTCGAGTACAATCCCGCATGAATCGACACCATATTCCGGTTATTCGCATCCTTACGCATGCGGTCGGGTAGGTGCGGCGCTGGCTGCGGCAGTGGGGCTTTCGGATTGGGAATACGCGCGGGCTGGAGAAGATAGATGTCTCCCGTTAACAATATATTTGTTGAAGGCGGATTGGGTGGCGTAGGAGCGTTTAGCTTTTCAAATATGTAGGATATCACTAATACCTCGTCCCGGAGAATGACGACTTGGCCTGGCTGCTGCTGCGGGGGCGGTGGAGGTGGCGGGGAAAACCGCGGCCGCAGCCGCACACCGTCGCCGACCCAGATCTTCTCTGCGCCGAACCATAACCCGGCATAGTATCTCTCCGTATTTGATGCCACTGGTAGCGGATCCAGAGGACAATACGTTGCTTCCGCCTCCTTCGCCACAACAATGGATGCATCCACCTCCACATTCGGAGAGTACCGGTACTGTTCCCAATCAATCGACTGAAACCTAACTCCCGGGATCCTCAAATCCGGCTGCTGCGGTGCAGGGGCAGTCCAGGCAAGCCAAGGCCGTATCCTGTCATGAGTGACCTGCCTGTGCGGCGGAGGCCGTGAGAGCGGCGAGCTCAGAATTTGAATTGTGTATCCCTGGAGTGGAGGGTTTTCTTTGCCTAGCACGGCACCAAGAGACCAGTTACTCTTGTCATCAGGGGACGCTTGAAACCACACGCATTCACCACGACGGTAGATGTCTTGGGAGAACTGGAGGTCAAGGCTACGCTCGTAATAGGATGCGGAGCTGAGAAGGAAATGAGCGGGAAAAGGAGTAGGAGTAGGAACGATGATTTGGGGTTGGCGTATGGGTTGGTGAAGTTGTTGCGGTTGCAACTGCTGTTGTTGCAGGACGGGGGTAGGTGTCGCTGAAGGTTGAGGTGTTGCTTTCGCGGAACCAGCTTTGCCTTTGGTTTTCATAGTTGTAGCCGGTGCCGGCGATGTTGATGCCGCTGCACTCTTCGCAGCTGCTTTTCTCCTCGTCGTAGTCCGTCCTGTAACAGTGTATAGATCCCATATCAGTCGACCGCACCATCCCAACTAGCACTGATCCCCGGCAATTCCCACAAACTCACCTGCTGTGGCCGTAGGCGTAGCCGCCGCCGTCACCGGCGCACTTGTCGCCGTCACCGCAGGCGCAGTTGCCGGACTTGATGCCATCGTTGGAGGAGCCGTCACCACAGCCGTCAGCTGCGGCTGTGGCTGCGGCTGCGGTATCGGTTGAAAAGGCGGCGTCGGTGGCCTTCTTTCCAGCTCCCCTGTACCCTTGCATATTGCACATCCGCAATTCGCCCGTTTGTGGTTTTTATCCACCGCCAGCCACATCAGATGCGGCAAGAACTCCTGCGGCGAAGAGTACCTTTTCTTCGGGCCCTCTGGATGGCCATACAGCCAAGTCTTGATTGTCGGTTTGTCCTAACATCCCCCCTCACGAATGCAATAACGCATCCCATTCAGCCCCCATTAGCCAATCTCCCTATAAACGGCCCACAGTAACTGCCGACAGTGCTTGAAGACTCACCCCAGCTTCCCGATGCACGACCCTATCATAAAGGACATAGCCCTCCGGCCAGTTCTTCAGACAGTAAAGCCTGCCTTCCCATTCCGCCGGATTCATCAGCGCGACAAGCTGTGTGCCCAGCTCTACCCTCCACTGTAGATCCCTCTTTCCGTCCTTTGGACACTGCTTGTAGTATGCAAGCATATCCCCCGCGTCCTCCTTGCCCGTTTTTATTCTATCTGCCGGGGGCCGATTCGGCACAGGATCCCCTCCAGCATCCCCCGTCATTCCCACTCCACCTGTTGCTCCGTTGGCGGAATTCGGTACCTCCGCCTTACCGTCCGAATAGTGAATCGTGATCATCGTAATCTTCTTGCGATCCATCTTCGCTAACGAGGCAATGGAGAAGGGGTCTATGATGCCATTGCCCTGCCCTCCTGCTGCTCCTCCTGCACCTGCATTTCCGTTCCCAGTTCCGGTCATCGCTACGTCTCCTCCGTTGTTATTGTTGGTGGCACTAGAATTGGAGCTGGTCGTGGTGCTGGCAGAGGCAGAATTTGAACCCTTGCCGCCGTCCACGGACATGGTCCGCGGCTGCCGTGTTGTCGCCATTGCGGTACTAGGAAGGGGCGTGTTGTAGTGTAGGATACGGCGACGAGTTTAAAGGTGGTGCGATTGCTGAAGCCCCCGTCCGCCTCTTAACGTCACGTAGTACGATAACTCTTCCACTCCCTCCCTACTCCACTTCCCTTTCCCTCTTGCCAGCAAGCCGCAGCCAGCAACTGCGCCTTTAATATCCCCGCCTCACGTAAAGCCCGTACGTGTAGTGTAACAAAAACAACTCTGCGCCGTGTCCTATTCAATCTGCTCCTGTCGCGGAAAAGCAAAAAAAACTGTGTATACTGTCCCTCTCGTTGAGCGAATTATCTTCCTCTATCTTGCTGTCAGGGGCTGCGTCCGTGCGTGTGCGATGAGTAACGTTGAACGGGGTTTTGAAAAGTGCGTAAACCGGGGGTCCTCCGAATGCGATGCGTTCGCAGCGATGCGGGTTTGTTATGTACAGTACCGTAGACGCTAAATCACACCACTCCCAATCCAGAAAACCTTATAGCCCGTCAACTAAATCTTATTTGGGGAAACAGAAACAAGAATAAAGAACCAAACAATGGAAGATCCGTGGTGCGATTTCTTTTCTTTGGATAAACCCGGTTTTTATCGCCTCGCGCCAAATTACTCACTTCGCATACCCTTTGTTCTCGTGTTCGAAACGCTTCTTGGCGTTTAGGATCGCTTGGCGGAGTTGAGGGTAAAAACTTACTTAGGACGGACCCGAGAAATAGATATGTGGAAACCCCCTCTGAAGTTACTGAGTACACATCACCGCTGGGTGCAAGTGCGGTGACCATTTACGAAAAGTTCTCTTTCATAGGAATATTCCCATGATTGAAAACCTTGCAATACTTAAAGCCTAGCTACTACACCTGGGCTACCAAAATTCAGTATTTTGTGTTTCTCAAGTATCTCCTAGAAAGCAAGTATTTCCCATACTGTTATACTCAACGAGAATTACGGCACCCTTAGCAACAAAAGCAGTTTGTGCAACACATTTCCCAATTCGGTATGTATATAGTAAGTAAATCTGGGCCTACAATAGAAGCTTCAATTACTACCTGCGGTTGAACAGCATCCAGCAAAAATAAATAATAGTTTCTCAGAGATTGACCATCTTCAATCCCCAATTGTCAAACCTTTTAATTCCTCCCGTCCACTCATCGATGTCATAACCGCACATGTGCATCTCCAATCCCCAATTGTCAACCCCCCACCTCCCATATGCAGATCCATATCCATAACGTCACATACACCTAACACTCTGGTTCTGCTTTATACATCTTCAAATGCCAGCTCCAGCTCTTCACAAACGCCTCAAACCCTCCCCTACCCAGCGTAACCCCCCTCCCGCTCTCCTTCCACCCCGTCCACGCCAAATCTGGGCTCGGATAGTCGCTGCGGTTGAGAAAGACCGTTCCCGCCTCTACTCCCTCAAGCAGCTCCGTGCCCTTCTCAAAGTCCTTGGTCCAAATGGACGCGGTTAGGCCGAGATTGCTATCGTTCATGAGCTTGATGGCGGCTTCGTCGGAGGGAACCGACATGATGGGGATAGTTGGGCCGAAGGTTTCAGTTGTCATGATTCCTAGTAGTCATGTTAGAGATAGTCTTGTAGAGAGGTAAGAAGAGGAGAAAAGGCGGGAACATACGCATATCATGAGTACAATCCTTCAAAACCTCAATCCCCACAAATGTCTCTCCCAATTTCTCCCCCTCCTCAAAGACCCCCGCCGGTGTAATCCTTTTTGCACCCTTCTCCACCGCCTCCTTCACATCCTCCCTAATCCTCCTTGCACTCGCCACGCTGACCACTGGTCCAAGAGTCGCCCCCTCCAGCCTCGGATCACCCAACTTGTACCCCTTCACCACCTCCACCACCTTGTCACAAAACTCGTCATAAATCGACTCATGCACATACACCCTCTCAATCGCGCAGCAACTCTGTCCAGAATTAAACACCGCTCCATCGACAATCTGCTCCGCCGTCCACGCGATATCAACGTCCTCACGGACGTACGCAGGATCATTCCCCCCGAGCTCAAGCATAACCGGGATCGTTCTCCCCACAGCGGCCTTTTGCACCGCAAGCCCGCCCTCGTGCGAGCCGGTGAAGCTGACGAGCGAAATCTCCGGACACTGAATGACCTGCGCGATCACGTCTGCATCCACAGAATGGAAGCACTGCACCACATCGAGAGGGAGCCCAGCGTTAAGGAACATCGACAACGCCCACTCCGCACTCGTCGGTGTCTGCGGGCTCGGCTTGAGTATCACTGCGTTCCCGGCAAGTATAGCCGGCACAAGCGAGTTGACAAGCGTCAAGTAAGGGTAATTCCACGGAAATATAATGAGCACCACTCCGACTGGCTCTTTCCTGACAAACCGCGTGAACCCAGGCTCCGGATCGCCCGGAACGCCTGCTAGTGCCTCGCTGCTGATGTTGAGCAGATATTCACCCCGCTTGACCATGGTTTCGATCTCGGATGGGGTGAACCGTATCGGTCGTCCCATCTGCTCGGTGACCTGAGTGCTAATCTCATCTTTACTAGCGAGGGCTGTGTCGAGGAATTTGCGCACGATGGCTTGTCGTTCGGAGAGGGGATGGGTGAAGCGGAATGTCTTGAAGGCGTCCTGAGCGCGAGACACAAGCTCCGGGATTTCGTCGGGCTGGAGGGCAGGACGGGTATAGATTGGTTTTAGGGTGATGGGTGAGATAGTCGTAATGAGTTTGGGAACGGACATTGTAGGAGCTGTGAACTTCTGAGCTTTGATCTGAGGATACGGGATATGGGTTTTGATGGAGAAGCTGGAGAAGCTGGAGAGAAGTTCAATCTCAGCTGAGAGCGGGGTCAGCTTTGGTTCGTTGATAATGCTTTCCCCACTTTTTCACGAAGAAATAAATCACGTGATACCTGCGTTATCAGGTAGGCATGTGAATATGCTGATAGCATACTTGCAGTTTCGTCGTGGGACTAAGAGACGCGAACGAGAGCAACCCGAGACCACCTGGTAGCAGGCCCGTTCGAATGTGATAGTCCTGAGTACATTGAAGCTTCCGTTAGAGCTCTTCATGTTTGTATACCCAGGCCATCATGTTTGGGGCAGGTTTTGAATTCCCAGCAGCAGTAAACATTGGCGTCTGACAGCATCTCTGCTCTATGCTTTCCATCCACCGCAGTCAGCTTGATACATTTTCCAAGTTGGGCGGGTGTGAAGTCCTCTCCCTCGCCCCCATTCACTACTACCTACCCGCAACCTATCGGCACCCCCCATGTACCTACTATATATATGTCTGCGCTCAAGCTCTCCAAAGCTTTTTTTTCATTTTCCCCGGGACAATCAGTGTTATGACGTAAAGAATTCCCCGCGACAAACAGGGGTGTCGTTGACGGCAACCCTAATCTACTTTAGCATACTTACAGTAGAATTTTCACAAATTCCGAATTCAAACAAAGACACACAGACAAAAAAAAAAAAAGCCAAGTTTTTGTTTTCCTCGCACTTATAATTTTACCTTTCCGAGCCCAGGGAAGGGAGTGGGGGGAGCGGAATTCAAGTTCTCGTCTCCTTTCCCCTTCTTTTTTCGCCACCACCAAAAATAAGTACGATATCCAAAAGGTATTTTTTGTCTACCAAAATAAGACAAAGATCGTCGCCACACGTTTTATGTTTCTTTTGTTGGCCCCCCCCAGATCCCGATATCGTTCAGATCTGAAGCGGCCCCCCCCCTTTTTTTTTGTCCCTTTCGTTTCTCCTATCTTTGTTTTTTGTATTTTCTTTTTTTAAGGGGGCGTTGAAGGGTGAACCTGGATCTGGAAACTGGGCGTTAGGTACCAATGCGGACGACGCGTCGGGGTCGCGTTCCGTGTTTGTGGGAGGGTGAGGGGGGGGGGGGGGGAGAATGGAATCCGTTTTTTTCATTATGCAGCAGGTGAATAAATAATACAATGTTGACTATTGAGTTTCTCTTTCTGGGGGGAGAGGGTAGCTATAGGTACATAGCAGGTGTCATTGGGCGTAATCAAGCAAAGAATAGAACAGGACCCGCCCATACGTATGAGTCGGCACTTACTCTGCTCCTGCGCCCAACCCGGCGGTGGCTGCGCTGCTGAGACGTTTGAATTGTTGTTTGGTCGGGCTCGCAGGCTCTGTCTGCTACTGCGGCCGTCAGCAGGCGCCGGCGGGCTATAGCTAGGCGCGATTGGCTCTGCTATTCGCGGCAGAACAGTCGGCCTGCCTCTGGCCGCTCATGCTCTGCCGCCATTGCTGCCCCCTTCAGCGCCGTGCCGGACCGCATCGCGTCGCCGCCCCAGACGGCGCCGTGGATGCAGATGAAAATAACTTGTGCGTATGCACTGGCCGTGGCTCGTAGCGGTGCGCTGCATTCGTGCCGCTGCTTGATCCTGCGCTCCGTTCGTGATTCAAGCAAATACAAAGGCGCCCGCATGTAGAGCACTAGTACATATATCCAGACCGCGGACTGGCAGGCAAGTACCGTATCGCACGCCTTGTATCACATCCACGGGGCCGCCTCCTGCCTCGCCCCTCCCCCGCCAGTCGGCCTGGGCCCGTCCCCTCCCCTCCCGTCCCCTCCCCTCCCCTCCCCCGTCCTCCCCTCCCCCGTCCCCCGTCCCGCGCTGCCCCCCTCCAGCGCCCAGCGGGCCCCTTCCGTCTACTTCGCTGCTCGCCCGCCGCGCCGTGCCTGGAAGCCTCTGCATCCACAGTCCGGCCTCTCCTGACCCGCCGCCGTCCCCACCGCCAGCGCCGCACGCAATTGTAAGCCGGAGCAGCAGCACCAGCAGCACCAGCAGCAGCAGAAGCAGAAGCAGAAGCAGCAGCAGCCCACTGCAGCACACGGTGCAGCGCCGCTGTTCGTCCAGGCCTCACGCCAGCAAGAGCCCGCCTACAGCAAGCGGCCCCAGGGCCCCAGCGCCGTCTCCCCGACCGACCGAATTTTGCCCCCAGCCTGCTAACTCTGCTCAGGAAAGGCTAAATCTTCGCCCGCCCACAAAGAACGGGCGACAGAACCCCCTCTCCCTCCCCCCCCCCCCCAGCCCCAGCACCTGCTCCACACGGCCACCGCCCTCTCCCGTCCTCCCTCCCCCCTCCCCCACCCACACCCCACGCAGCACCAGCACACACAGGCTCCGGAGGGAAGAACGCACGCACCGTGACTGGCTCCCGCACCATGTCCACAGCAGAGTCTGCCTGGGGAGCCAGCGGCGAGAGTCTAGTGCGCACGCCAGACTGTACTGTTGCCGGCGGCCGTGTGCGGGCGCACCAGGACCCAGCAGCAGCAGCAGTAGCAGCAGCAGCAGTGGACGCAAAACACTTCACCGCCCACCACCACCACCTCAACCACAACCACCACCACCTCCACCACCACCACCTGGACCACCACAACCACCACGACCTGTTGGGTTTCACCCTCGCTCACAGTCCCACGCGTGGCCCAGCAGCAATCGCTGTCGTGCCAGAGGCCCACCCAGCACCACACCTGCCGGACGACGCAGTCATCGACCCGAGCCTGGTCTCCGCTACCGTCCCGACAACATTCTTCCCTGACCTTTCCGTCTCGCCCTCACCCGCCCCGGAGGACGTCCACACGCGGTCACACCAGCACTCCTCGCAGTCTTCTGTTTACTCAGATTTCTCTTCTGCCTCTAGCTCCCCCTTTCTAGGCCCAGATCGCTCCTTCCAAGACTTTCTTTCCGACCAGCAGCAGCCATTCTCTGCCCTGGGCTCCCCTTTATCAGCCAACACTCTCCACTCACGCTGCCTACAGCAACAACAAATACCAGCATACACCACCACGCCATTATCCGGCGAGAAACGAAAACGTGGGACACCCAAGCAGAAAAAGAAGAAACACCCCTTTACGACATTTAAGAACGGCTTCGAAATGACCTTTACGGATAAAGACGACTACAACACTTTTGACGTGGATGACTTTGAGTCCGACGTGGAGCAGGCTGGCAAACGTCCCGCAGGAGGGTCAATTACCCTAGACCCGAAAAAGAGGCTAGAGAAACAGCGTGCCGCGAGAGCAACAGCTGTCACGGCTGCGGCTACTCGTGGACGGAGGCAATTGGCAGCCTCAACGGCCAAAACGGCTTCTCCTTCGTCGGCTTTTCCCACACGAAAGGCTACTCGGTCCGGTTCTGGCACCCCTGCATCTAGCAGGCGGCAGCCCTCCCGTCCCTCACGCCAATCGGAGAGACCGAAACCAAACTACAAGGTGGACAGTTCTGGGGACGAGGATGATGATAATGAAGCTGACGAAGACGAATATTCTGTTGAAAGCAATTCTCATTCTTCTGATGACCATAATGAAGACGACGATAATAACGATGACGAAAAAAAGGAGGCGAAGGAGGGCTCTCTGCCAGAGCGGGTTACCTCTGCGGGACACTCGCTCCGCTCAAGGGCTTCTCTAAGCCAGCCGGGTAGACTGAAAGAATACATTACCACAGACCCATTCAAGAAAAGTAAGCAGAATGGCGACAAGGCAAAGGGGCAACATAAAAAGAAGTATCAAAGGCTCGGAAAAGGCCTGTCCTGCGAGCACTGCCACCAGAAGCGGATTCGGTGCGATATTCAGAAGCCACGCTGCGGGAACTGTGTCAAATACAACTGCGATTGTATATCCAGATCGGGTATACATCCGGCTGATGGTCCAAGTGGACTGTCTTCCAAGAATGCCAGTGAAAGGGTCACCACCCAGCGTGAGGATATCCGGAAGGCGATTCAGGAGGGTGCGACGAAAAAGAGGTGGAATTTTTTCAGAGCATATGAGCATTTATTTGCACCGTTGTTACCGGAGAAGAATTTCATTGCACGTCTCAATGAACTGGATAGGAAAGAAAAGGAAGACAAGGCCGCGAAGGCGTCATCCGAAGGAGAGCAGCCGAAGAAGGATAAGGACAATGAGGGAGATATTGAAATGGGCGAAGGAGGAGCAGCAGAAGAGAAGCAGACTCTAGGTGAAGCAATAGAGCAGAATAATCAAGCAGGAATCCAGGGTGTTCAGGCTACTGAAGCAACGGGCCCACAGGATGACAAGCCCCAGGCGGTGCCTTACAAGCTGCTTGAGGAACAGCCATCTGGGTATGTGTGACACTGGCAGTACTCCACCTTAATTACTTTACAAAAACAAGCCTAACTTGTGGTGTTCGTACCCTACAGCGTAAAGGCTACTATGAAGCCATACCAACTTGCCGGTCTCTCATTTCTCGTATGGTTATACAATAATGTACGTTCTAACCATATTCCCTTTTTTTCGGTGTTTGAGTTAATTGTTTTTTTGCTTTGGGATTTAGGGCGCCTCTGGTATCCTCGGTGATGAAATGGGTCTGGGCAAGACCCTTCAAACCCTTTCCCTCTTCTCATATCTCACTGAACAACACCCTTCCCCTCCCGGTCACCACCGACCTTTCCTCGTTGTTTGCCCACTTAGCGTCCTTAGCAGCTGGATGGCCGAGTGCAATAAATGGACACCGCACCTACGTGCTCTAAGATTCCACGGGTCAGCTATAGAGAAGGAGCGGATGAAGAAGGTCGCCGAACATGGCGTAGCAAACGAGGATGGAAAGACGTTCAGTCCATATGACGTTGTCATTACTACCTACGAAGCATTCGAGAAGGATGTATCTTGGTTCAGGCGGGCATTTGTTTGGAGATATGTGGTTCTCGACGAAGGTCACAAGATCAAGAACGAGATGACAAACATAAGTCAAGCTGTGCAGGGCTTGTCTGCAGAGTACAGACTTGTGCTCACTGGTACCCCGCTACAGAATAACTTGAAGGAGTTGTGGGCGTTGCTCCACTTCATCATGCCGGAGGTCTTCACGAGCAACACGCAGCAGAAGTTTGCGAATGCGTTTGACTTGACGAATGGGAAGGTTGATCGGAAGGTCATGGACGACTCTAGAAGGTTACTAGAGTTGATCATGCTACGGAGAATGAAGGATTCGAAGGGTGTCAATTTAGGGCTGCCGCCAAAGAGGGAGGTGGTGTTGTCATTGCCGTTGACGCCGATGCAAAGGTTCTGGTATAAACGCCTGTTGACGAGATTGGATATGGGGCTTCTGGAGGACTTGTTCAAGGGTGCAAAATCAAAGGAGGAGCAGGCGTTAGAGGATGAGCGTCAGGCACTCAGCAAAGAAGAAGAGCAGCTTGAAAAGGTAGAGGAAGGATTAGAGAACGGTGATGAGGAGACAAAAGAGGATTCATGGAAGGAGGCTAAAAAAATTATGGAACAGAGTGTCAAGCAAAAGGGCACCGGCTGGCAAAAGCTTATGAATCTTCTTATGCAGCTCAGAAAGTGCTGTAACCATCCTTATCTCCTGCCTGGAGCGTCTCCTGAGCCGTACTTTATTGGCCAACACATCATGCTTGCGTCGAGCAAGATTATTATCTTGGATAGGCTGATCGACGAGCTATGCATCAAACAAGGACGCAAAGTCCTCATTTTCTCAGGCTTTACCCGCATGCTAGACATCGTCGAGGAATTCCTTTCGTACAAAGGGGGGGATGGCGAGAAGTTTCATTACTCCCGTCTCGATGGCGGCACATGCCGCGCGAGGAGGAACCTGGAGATTCGGCTGTTCAATTCGGATCCGAAATATAAGATCATGCTGTTGAGCACGCGTGCTGGAGGGCTTGGTATCAACCTCGCGTCGGCATCCGACGTAGTCATGCTTGAAAGCGACTGGAATCCCCAAGCAGATCTCCAAGCTCAAGCCCGCGCGCACCGCATAGGGCAGACACGGGAGGTCACAGTATACCGCCTCATCACGCAAGGCACCGTGGAAGAGCAAATGATGGGTCGCATCCGTAAGAAGCTGTACCTGAGCGCCAAAGTGACCGAGAGTATGCGCGATATTCATTCCACTGGCGCCACGCGAGGGAAAGGAGGTCGTGGAAGGCCAAAGGTGCATGATGAAGATGATGTGTTGCCGAATTTGACGACAGGGCAGTTGATGAGTTTGGTGCGTAGGGGAGCCCAGGCGATCGCGAGGCCGGAGATCGATCCGGGGGAGATGCTGAAGTGGGATTGGAATACGATGGTGGATAGAACGAAGGATTATGAGATGACACTAGAACCGAGTAAGGAGGGGAAAAAGGCGAAGAAGGAGGAGAAGGAGGAGGAGGGAGAGGGTAGTAGTGGGGATAAAAGTGGTGCAGTGGAGATAGTTGGAACAGAGGGTGGAGTGGCGGCAAATGGGTTGCCGGAGGATGATTTAGAGCAAAAATGGTTGTCGGAGATGGAAAAAGTTGAAACGAGGTTGTTTGAGGGGAGAGAGCATAAGAAGAGGGAAGAAGAGGAGCAAGCAAAATTGATTTTGGATATTACGAGGGATGCGAGGAGGGAGGGAAAGCAGAGGGTGGTGATGATTAATGGACATGCGGTGTTGAAAGCTACAGTTGGATGTGCGGAGTGGTGGGTTGCCCTTTGGGTTTTGCACTTATATGGTTTATTATGTTGATGCTAATGGGGATACATAGGGAGGCGGTGCCAACTATATCTGGAAAGGGGAAAACAGTATTCTCGGAGCCGAAGAAGGAGAAGAAGGAGGTGTTTGAGCATCAAGATGTAAGTCTCCCCCCTCCTCACTTCCTTTCCCATATCGCCGTTAAGCACCTTATACTTATTCTTTCCCAGTACTGCCAAATCTGCTTAGACGGCGGCCTTCTCTCCCTCTGCAACGGCTGCCCCCGTGCCTACCACCTCCCGTGTCTGTCCCCACCCCACAGACAGAATGCCTCTTCACATCTGGGCTTCTACTGCCCGCAGCATCAGTGTCTTCACTGCGACCAAAAGACTACCAACGCCGGCGGTATGCTATACCGCTGCCGCTGGTGCGAAGCCGCGTTTTGCGAGGACTGTTTAGAATGGGATCAGACTGTGCTGATCGGCGATGGATTGGTGGAGATGGACTTGTGGGGGTATAGGGAGCGGGAGGGAGTGTATTGGATAAAGTGTCAAGGGTGCGTCCAAATCCACAAAGAGAACAGAGGGAATGAGGCCCTGTGCGAGGGGATGGAAAAGGAGTGGGCGGCGGAATGGGAGCGACGGAAGAAGTTGGAGGAATTGCAGGAGGGTGTAGAAGAGGGGATTAGAGGCACGGAGACACCGGGGTCAGGGACTGGAACGAGCCTGTTGAGTGCGAGCACGAGGGGAACCACGACGGCGGCGACGAGCGTGGAGGGGGGTAGCGATAAGGAGGAGGTGGCGGACGTGAAATGCGAGGTTGTGGACCTTGAGACGGCGCAGGAGGAGGTGGGTAGTAGTGTAAGCGCGAGTACGAGCACGAGTGGGAGTAGGAATAGTAGCCAGGGGCCTGCATCGATGCCAAGAAAGAGAGACAGGCTGTCGAGAAATGCGGTGACAGCGGTGCTGCCGATCGCGGGGTCGGGGATGCCGGCGAAGAGGGGTGTGGAGGAGGCAGAGGATGCGGAGGAGGAAGGAGAGGGGATGAGGGAGGGGAAGAGGGTGAAGGTGTAGTGAGGGCTAGAGAGTGGGATAGATGAGAGGTTAATGTGTGTTGTGTTAGTATGAGGTTGTGTGATTTCTTTTTTGATTTTTTTTGATAAAACGGTTTTGTATTTGCGGATGCTGGGATGTAGGGATGTCTGTGTTGGTGTGTGTTTGTGTTTTGGCCATGAAGGGGGGATTGGGGGAATTTGGGGGGTGCGGGAAGGCGTAGAGGACGGGGAAGTGGTTAATAGATCTTTTTAGTTTTAATCTTTCATTTTTATCATTTTCGATTCTCTTTTTGTCGTTCAATGTTTTTTTTCCTTGTGAATTATATTTATATACACATTTTCTCTCCTTTCTTTTCCCTTTCCCCTCTCTCTCATAATTTTTCTTGTGTATGAGTATACGGTTGCGGTTGCGGAAGTAAAAAAAAGAAGAATGTTTAAGTTGTATAAGAAAAGTATGAATGTTGAATATTTTTATTTTCCTTTTTTTTGGTTTTTGTGTGTTTATATACAGGGAAGGGATAAGGATAAGGACAAGGGAGATGAGTATATATATTTAGGAAGGGCAAGTAAGGCAAGGAGCATGATTTGAAAAGACTTTTTTTTTTTGGTGGTGGGTGGGGGGGGGGGGGGGGTTTGGTTTTGAGTAAATTGTATATATAAATATGAAGAAATAAAAATAGAAATAAAAATATCAAATACTAAGGGGTGAGGAGAAGGTGAGGCCGATTTAGTGGTAACGTTGAGTATTGTGTCGTTTATATGTAAAAAGCAGTTATTAGAGGGGGATGTCAGAGGTTGGGGGGGAAGGGGGCGGGGTGAAAGGGGGGCGTTTGTAGGTAGGTGTAAGGAATCGAGAGCCCCCGCCCCAGTTCGAGCTGGTGGAGGAGGAGGGGTTGTCTTTGCAATATCTGAAAGTGGGAACTGTACTGTTACCACTTCCAGCGAAGGGAGTTATATTTTAGAAAACTTTTCAGTACAAATGCCTCCCGCCCCCTCCCCACAAATGGATCAAACCGGGGGGGATGGCGGGGCAGCCCGAAATTACATTTACTTGTAATTGCAGAAACCGGGCTATATATACCAGATAACGGAAATGGAAATGGAACTGGAACTGGCAAAAAGACGGGAGGATATGTTATTTGTTATAGATACTGGATCTGGGTTCGGTATTGTTCACGTAGTACTTTCACAAAAAAAAGTTTAATTTTCTGTGTTTTTGGAGTTTTATGAGTGTGAGTTTTGGTGGGGGTTTGGTATGGGGGAGTATGGGGAAAATGAAAAAAATGAAATTATCTGATACTCTCAGGGCCGTTTTTATCTGTTGTACGAAAGTTTTTTGCAAACTTGTGTGTCTGTGGATGGAGATGGAAGATAGATATTATAAATATGAAATATGATCTCAGTTCTTTCTTGGGTACCGTTTCTAACCATCTGTATGTCAGCTTAACTATGTCCTCTCTCCCTACCCCACCCGCACCTAGCTACCGTCCTCTCTTTCTCTCTTTCTCTCTCATGGCCAACTCAGATTTATATATATAAACTATAGACCATAGTAACGATAGGATGTTTTAGATACTGTGTGTCGATGTTACCGGGCGGGGAGGGTGGGGTTGGCGTAGGTGTAGCGTTCCTGGGAGGGAATAAGCAGCAGCCAATCAAACGGGGTTGTCAATGTCTCGTAGGCATAAAAGTAGGCATAGTGGCCATGTATGGCCCAGAAAACATATAATAGGTAGTTAAGCAGACTATAGAACTTAGAAACTACAGGATGTGTTATATGTTGGCATCGACGCTACAGGACAGCTCAGCACTTCTGGAGGAAAAATCAGCCGGGGCTTTTTCTCGGCTCGTTGGTGTAAAACGTAGCGCCTCAATGCCCCCGAAAAAAAAAAAAAAATTTACCCATACATTGCACTAGTGGAGATTGGTTTTTACCAAGGGAGATAAATAAAAATAAAAATATCAAAATTATCAGAACCATCAATATAATTGCATAAAACAGAAGATAAATAAAAAAAAAATAAAAAATAAAAAACCGCCGTCGTCTTTCCAACAACCACACCATCAATTCCGTCAATGGGGTGATAAATAGAAATAAACAACAAAAGTATCAGAATTATCAACATATTGCATAAAAACAAAAGATATAAAGAAAGAGGGAAAAAGGGGAAAAAAAAACGCAGTCATCTTTCCAACCACATCATCAATTCCACTAATGGAATTCGGTTCGTCCTCCTTTCCGTCTAAGGTTTGTCTACTGTATCATTGACACTGGTTTCGCCAGCTTAATCCGGATTTTTCTTCCAGTTGGAATCCATGCAAGAAGGAAAGTTACCCTGAACCTTGCCAACTTTGACCTCCAACGGTCCCCGCGACACCGTCCCCGGCTTTGGTGCTGGCACACACGGGGGCGGGAATATTATGAGCTGGGCCAATAGGCAGGCTGCTTTTGAGGACTGCCTCAAAAAGCAGGGAACATGTGGGGGAATTCCATTTTTGGGAAGAAATGATTTTGACTTACTCGATGTTTCTGCATGCTCACGGTGTGTGTGGGTATATAATTGGAAAAAAAAATAATTGTACTCCTTCACACTGACTGAGAATAAGAAAGGAAGGAGAAAAAAGAAATTGATTGATGCATATTGGATTGGAGTGGTGGTGGTGGTGGTTGTGGTGGTGGGGGGGGTGGGAGGGGTTGATTTTCAATTAAGGCTTCTTCCAAGTCTGTGACTGCTTGCATCCTCTGGGCTAAAGAAATATTTGAAACGACAGAATGAGAAGTGAGGCCTACCCACCCCCCGTTTTGTCTACTGTAGCATGACAAAGATCGCCTGCTGGGATTTTGAGTTTTTAACGGACGGTGGCTGGAGCTTTGTGTCAACAGGTAAGGGCAAGGGTGTCAAGGGTTCCCAGGAGTAGGCCCGCTCAGGACCTCGCCATTGGAGAGTTGTTATTCTGCGCAGAGGAATGTGTATGCTGAGTTTATGTGGTGACATAACTTTGCATAATTTAACCTCCTGACAAACAAGTAATAGGCGACTGTTGCGGAGCCAATGAAGGGTTGATATTCTACGCAAATTTCCAGTGGTTATATCAACAAGAGTATAAGTTTGTGAGTCTTTAATTCCAACATCAGGTAGATCCTCATTCTCCAGGGTGGAGTAAAGAGAGATAGTCTTTCCACCACAATGTACTTCATATTTGTGACCATTTCTTTTTAGTATGCAAGGCCTATAAAGCTCACCATAATAAAGCATGAGCCTACTGAATAGATGCTGAGGGATCATGGTATCCGAAGTGATATCTAGCTTTGAAATTGTGCAGGGACACAATGGTGTTTCGCTATCCTGAATAGAGGCATCAGGATAGCCCTTAACCTGCCTCCAGCTTGGGAACCAATGATGGGCTGATGGATGCGGAAATAATATGAGTAATTCCATCCACCATTGAAAACTGAAGTAATTACCACTATTGCGTACACTAAGCATCCAGCGGCTCCAGGCTTCATCCTGGGTTTCATTTGGTTTGTAGACAGGTAATTCTTCAGGGGTATAATCAAGCATGAATATCAGCCCTGCAACTTTATCTACTGGATTTGTTGCATATCTGTGCCCAATTTCTTGTAGCAATTTCGTGATTGATCCAGATGTTCTGAAAGAATCAACTTCTACCAGGAATTTAGAAAGTTTCATTCTCTCATTAATCTTTGAGGTTGGAGCAATGTTAGCCAACAGTGCAACTTCTATATGTAAGTATAATTGAAGCAGGATAATAAGGGATAATTCAACTTACCTGTGACTCCAATGCACTTTCCATATCTCCATTGACTCCACCCACAAGGACTTTTGATAATGATACTGTCTCTTGGAGTGTCCAGGCCCGCTTCAACCAATGTCGTTCATCCTGCCAGTCTCTTGCTTGGAATGGTCTGCCCAAGCCATTGAAGTATGTGACAACATACTCTGCCTGCCTGTATACAAGACCAATTGTTGGAACATCAATTGCCCATTCAGTAAACCGTAGCTGCTCCCTCTTTTCTCGCTCAATTGGTTGATGCTTCTGATACAGTAGATGCTCAGGATACTCTTGCCGTAGGCACAAAATATCCAGCCATGCATATCTACAGCCAAATTTGATGAGCTCTTCACGGATGCCTTCGAGGGTAACTCCATTGGGGATTGGAACTGGCCATTCAAAATTATTGACAGCAGTCCAAATGTAGTTCCTGTCAGTATCTCTGACCCAACTGTGTGAAACTGCCCAAATGTCAATAGGTATACGGTCGCTAAAAAGCCACACTGCCGGAATAACCTTATGGCTGCAAAGATCCCATACACGTCTCGGGTTATGTGACTTTTTAGGGTGTATTATGAGTTGTTGGCCGTTCTCATCCTGCTTCAGGTATGCTGCACGGTCATCTATGGCTAAGCGAGAAAGGCTAATGTCAAACTCCTCTGGGAACTGCTGAAAGAGATTGGGTGGGGTGTGACTGTTTTCTCTCATCAAAGCCCCAACCCAGGCATGGATAAAGCCGAATTGAACATTATTGTCTATGAAGTACTGCAGCCATGTTCGGTAGTGCCATTCTCTGTCAACCCTTTCATACTTATGGTGTTTGTGGCCATCAATACGGTAATCAGTGATTGTGCCCCAGAAGAATTGCAGCTTATGATGCAGCTGGTCGATGGTCAATGGTCCACAATGGCTCTCAGCTTCATCAACTGTAAGTACAACAGCCTCAGCTGGGGAACCCACGGATTTACATCGGTCTAAGGTCTTAGTGTCTTTGCACCAATAATATGGCTTTTCGCGGTCCCCTGTTACTACCAATCTCCCTTTGGGTCCTGCAAGTTTCATCGCTTTTGCTCAAAATCTAACCGGAGATGGTGTATTGGCGTGGAGTGTTGAGGATGCCGAAGGTGTATTTTGCGCCAGGCGTTACAGTGTTTATTCGAATTGAAAGGACGGCGATTCGGCACTCAAATTTACAAGAAGATAGCTGATCTTGGTGGGGTTGAATGCTGCCTCACTATATTTGGCAAATGCTCTGAACCCCACCCCCCCACAGCCTTAGACAGAACCTCAGGCTTGGCACCCCTACTTACCTTCAAGCCCAAATTACCACTACTTATGTGTGTCTCAACTCCCCTCCACAACTCGGGTTAACAGCAGCAAACTAATGTGGATCCCCAGCTAACAACAAGACAGGCATATGTAAGATATTATAAGCCTCCTGACAAAAGCTCCCAATGGATTGTGAGACCTTAAGTTAGTGCGCAAGTACTATACAATACTAGAGGCATTCAACATTGACATTTAGGCGATTCCGTTAACCTCATAGTTTCCACGTCAATGAAATTGATAATGTTAAATGATTCCAGGTTTCCTCTATCGATCTATGCTACTTACAAGGTTCCAGCTGCTCTGGGTGTTGAGATATTACTGAGAGGAAAAGCGTTTAATCACTGAATACCCTTAGTAATTTAGGTGTGTACATATACAAAAAAAAAAAGAAAAAAAAAAAAATAGTTCCACGGGAATGCTTCTTCTTCCCGCTTCCTTCTCTAGCCCTCGCAGCGTACTCTCCTTACCCCTTCTTCTCTTCTCCCCCACAAACTTTATTTGCCAATTGTTAAATTGGTAACGCAATGAATCTTAATTGGATAACTGGGACAAAAATGTCAAGCCTTATGCGAGAGTACAGAAATTTTTCCTTTTAAGAGCATAGAATCAAGAATATAGATTGTGTGACTTGGGAACTCTCTGTTTCTACACCTCTCCATGGCTCTAACGTTGCTACCTCTATCCAGAGACAACCTGGTACAGCTTATTCAGCAACTAAGTGGGTAGTCTGGCTCGAGATTGACTTCTACGAGGGATAGTCCGTACTTTAGGACAACGCCAGTGTCTTGACCTTCATGCCTCCTCCAGGTCCTATATATGCACTTCCGGCTTGCCCCTCCTGTCTATTCCGAGATGTGGATATGAACATGAAATCAAACGTAGATGATCCCAAACATGATTATAAGGAAACCATCTCTCAATCATGTAACACTTCCGTATTCCTAGCACCAAATCTAACAGGAAAGACGTGACCAACTGTAGATAGTGGCTAATCAGGCTACAAATTCACCATCAGCTTTTCCGCTCGGTATGTCACAGGTGGGATACCCCTTCTCACCTACCTCCAACAGCCCCTCGACAGCCGCTTTACATATGCACCGCATACTCGGCATTGGCCTCAACTTCCCCTCAAAATGGGGGGAAAAAATTAAAAAACAGCAACAACGTAGAAAGTGATAAATCCCCTCGCACAAGTATGCGACCATACCATTTATACCCGCCCCATGCGACTGAATACTCTGTGCTTTACAGTGAACGCTTGAATGTTATGAATGGTTCCGCAGCTAGCGGACCACTAGTCTCGTAAAGCAACTTACAGGTAGTGACAAGTGCAATGCGAGTATGTTAGGAATTTCCGAATTTTGTTCTCTCCTCGTCCACCCCCACCTTTACACTTATTAACTCGATTTAGAATTACTAGTAATAAGCACCCATCCTCTTTCCGCCAATAGAGTATGAATTGGTAAATTAACTTCTCATATGTATTTCTAAAGAATCATCGATTTGCCCTCATGATACGCATGCAATTGATCAATTAGCTTTTGAGCTGCTCCATCGTTTATTCTCTTTATCCTCCCAATACGAATCTCACTGCCCCCGGAATATACGGTAAGTACTCCTCCCCGAATATCGCATATGCCAGATAGGATTTAGGGGGCCTCTTACGCGCCTTTGGCATGCGTGGTTGAGCATCTCTTTTTGCCAGGTGCATTGAATTCTGACGAGTTGCTTCATTACGAAGCCGCCTCATTATGCCCATATTAGTAACACTAGTAGAAGTGGTAGTAGTGGTAGTTGATGTGCTGGTTGTGGTAGTTGTCGTCGGGCTGGTGGTAGTTGTGGTAGTTGTGTTGGTGGTAGTGGTTGTGGTTGGGCTGGTTGTGGTTGTGGCAGTCGTAATAGACTTGATTACTGTTGTAGGAGTAATGGTGCTAATTTGTACATCCTCAGGTTGCACAGCAATGATATTGGGATAGTTATCTCTATGACAAGGATATCCATAAGGATAGTACCCCTCATGCTGCACAAGCTCTTGGCGAGCAGTAAGGCCTGCGACAGCGGGATCGCTGGCTATCGTGGTAACTGTATCCGTCTCGGGGTCCTGTGAATGGCAAACGGTTGCTGTTACGTGCTTAGGCGGAAGCTGAATGACCAAGGGCCCATCAGGACAAGGGGGATGGCATGGGGAACTTTGGGGCAGTATCCGTTGTCTCGGGTTGCACCATCTGGGGCGGAAACAGCCTGGTCAGGTTTCCCATTAGCATCTACACAAGGCGTACCAACCCTCATGAAATACGACACTTACATTCCAATTGAGCTCCGGGAAAACCTCTGCTTCGTAAGCAACGTTGCCATCTTGGTCTCTTCAGCACGTTTATCAGCTAAAGGAATATTCTCTCCCAGAATGTAAGCGAGGATACATACTCATCGGCAAGAGGCAATGCAAAAGCCGCCCCGGCAAGGACACCAATGGCAAAAATGGAATGCATAACTAATGGGACAGAGAGAATTAGGTGATAGTTGCAAAATAACAGCAGGTATATATAGTTGGATGGTGAATTTGAGTTTGGATACCGAAGTGCAACCGGATTTCGGGTACTATATATAGAGAATCTTCGCAGCCCGGTAAAGCTTCATCATTCAGTCGATTTTACCAGTAGGGTATAATGGCTCCAGTATGCTGGAGCACCGTAAAGCTTATCCAAAGCCCTCTGAAAACCTGTCGGTGCATGGGACTCGGTTCGACAAGCGAGCAAGTAATAGAGTATATTGCTATATCCCTGCTATGTAAAAAGGAAAGAATGAAGTGAAATAAAGTTCAGAAAACTCCCTCCGTTTGGTAGCATATACCAAGCGCATGCGTAGCCGAACGAATCATCTAGATTAGAAATCAAAATACTATTTCTGTGGAAGTAAGCTTCGAATATTAGCTTATCAGTGGTATGCCATTACTGGGTTTTCTCGGCTTCTGGGGCAGCATAGCGCAAAAGTATGTAGCTTCAACCCATCGCTCAATGCCCGTCGTAGCAGGCATAGTGCCCATGAATCAGCCCAAGAACATTATATGTAAGCTACAGAACACGAAATAAGACCTAATCCCTACAACCGCCCATTGTCCCTGTGGCTACGATTTGTCAAATTTTATAAATATCATTTGGACCGCCCTATGGGGGCTATGATGAGGTTAAATGCAAAGGAGACAATGGAAATGAACAGCAATAGGATGAAAATAAACAGCAGCGAAACAAGACCTAATGGAACAAACAATGTAGCAAAAACCCCATTGTCACCGCTCTGCCCCATACCATCAATTCCATCAATAATTCCACCAATGGGGTCCAGTTTCCATCTAGGGGGTTGTTATTGCCTGCCACCCTGCCGGTTGTCTCCTCCTCAAATGAGCGCCAACTTTTCTCTTCTCTTCCGCACCGCCTGGATGTTTTGTCTACTGTATCATGACAGTGATCGTCCGCTTGATCCCGATTTTCATCGTTGGATTTTATTTTGAAGGGAGTTACGCTGAGTCTTGTTGATTTTATAAAATTTAGGATATTATGAGCTGGGGCATAACAGGCAAGTTGCTTTTGAAGATTGACTGAAGGCTCAAAAAGGAACTTAGGAGGATATGTGAGGAGTTTCATTTGGGGGAGTTGGGTTTGGAGCAAAAAAAAAAAAAAAAAAAAAAAAAAAACTTTTTTGACCCAAAGTTACTGCATGCTGACAGAAAACCTTGTGCTCCTTCGGAACGACGGAAAATAAGAGAAAAGAGAAAAAAAGGAATTGATGAATATTGCAGTGGTCAAGTGGTGATGGTGGTGGTGGGTGTGGGGGAGGATTCTGAATTAAGGATTCTTCGTAATCTGTGACTGCTTACGTCCGCGGGCTCAAGAAGTATCTGTAACTACAGAATGGGAAATGAGACCTAACCCCACTACCCTTTTTCCTGCGGCTACGTTTTGTCTACTGTAGCATGACAAAGGTCGCCGGCTGGGATTTGAAGGATTTATGGCACGTTAACTGGAGCAGCTTTGTATCAACAGGTAAGGGCAGAGGTGCCAAGGATTCCAAGATGAAGTCCGCTCAGGACCACGCCATTGGTTATCCGGCGCAGAGGAATTCCTGTGCCAATTTCCTCGGGTCTCATAGTTCCTGTGATTTCAACTTCCTGGCAAACAAGTAACAAATGACTGTTGTGAAGCCAACCAAGGGTGGATATCTCGTGCAAATCATTAGGGGTTATGTCAATTGTGAGTCTTTAATTCCAACATCAGGCAGCTCCTCATTCTCCAGAGTGGAGTAAAGAGAGATAGTCTCTCCACCGCAAGATGCTTCATACCTGAAACTTTTTTTTTAACTTGCAAGGCCTATAAATCTCACCGTGATGAAACATGAATCTGCTGAATGGATGCTGGGAGATCATGGGAGATGATGGCGTCTCGACATCACGAATAGAGACATCAGGAAAGCTCTTAACCTGCCCCCAGCTTGAAAACCAATGATAGGCTGAGGGATGCGGAAATAATGTGAGCAATTCCATCCACCATTGTAACTCGGATTCAAAGGAACCGTTTTCACTGCAGACACTGAGCATCCAGCGGCTCCAGGCTTCATCCTAGGTTTCACTTGGCTTGTAGGCAGGTAATTCTTTAGAGGCATAATCAAGCATGAATATCGGCCCTGAAACCCTATCTACTGGATTGTTGCATATCGCTGCCCAATTCTTGTAGCAATCTCATGACCGATCCAGATCATCTGGAAAAATGAACTTCTATTAGGAATTCAGAAGTGTCATTCTCTCATTAATCTTTGATGTTGGAACAATGTTAGCCAGCAGTGCAATTTCTAGATATAGATATCATTCGCCGTATGCGATTAATGATATTTAAAAAAAAAAAAATAGATATCATTGAAGCACGCTCACATCTGTAATTCAACTCACCTGTGACTTCAATGCGCTTTTCATACCTCCAATAACTCCACCCACAAGCATTCATGATAAGAATACTGTCTCCTGGAGTGTCCAGTCCCGCTTCAGCCAATGTCATTCATCCTGCCAGTGTCTTGCTTGGAAGGGCCTGCCCAAGCCATTGAAGTATGTGACAACATACTTTGCCTGCTAATATACAAGGCCAATTGTTGGGACATCAATTGTCCACTCCATTAGGTGATGCTGCTCTCTCTTCTCTTACCCAATTGGTTGATGCTTCTCATATAGTAGATTCTCAGAATACTCTTGCTGTAGACACAAAATATCCAACCATACATATCTACAGTCAAATTTGATGAGTTCCTCATGGATGCCTTCTAGAGTAACTCTTTTCAGAATTGAAACAGGCTATTCAAAGTTATTGACAGCAGTCCAAATTTAGTGCCTCTCAGTTTCTCTGACCCAACTGTATGAAACTGCCCAAATGTTACTACTTAGAAAGCCTATAGATTTGACAAATAGCCACGCTGCGAGAAAGGCTAATATCAAACTCCTCTGGAAACTGCTGAAAGGGTTTGGGTGCAGAATAATTATTATTGCTCATCAAAGCTCCAACCCAGGCATGGATAAAGCCAAATTGAACATTATTCCCTATAAAGTACTGCAGCCATGATTAGTAGTGTCATTCTCTGTCAACCTTTTTGTACTCATGTTGTTGGCTATGAATGTAGGAATCAGTGATTGGGCTCCAGAAGAATTGCAACTTATGATGCAGCTGGCCGATAGGTCATGATCCACAGTAGCTCAGCTTCGTCCATTGTAAGTACAACAGCCTCAGCTGCGGATCGAATCTTTTAAAACCGCGGCCTAAGGCCTTTGTGTCTTCGCACCAATAATTTGGTTTTTCGGCATCCCCAGTTACTACCAATCTCCCTTCGAGTCCAGTAAGCTCCATTTTGTTTCTTCCCAAAGCCGGACCAGATGGTGTATTGATGGGGACTTGCTGAGAATCCAGAGGGTGTTGTTTTGCGTTGTACGTTAAATTGGGAGTCAAGTTGAAAGGACGGCGATTCGGCATTCAGTACATGGGAAGATGGCTGAACTGATTGTGAAGCTGAATGCTACCTCTTCGGTTTCCCTCTTCATGCCACCCCGCTTTCTCCACCCCCGACCGACAGCATTCACCGGCAGCACCCTCAGGCTTGGCATTCATTCTACCCTCAAACCCAAATTACTTGTTATGTCTCAACTCCGCAAATCGGGTTAACAGCAGCGATCGAACAACAGGACAGGCATACGCAAGATAATCATGAACTCCTCGTAGCTCCTCGTAATACCAGGACTGACCAAAGCTCCCAATGGATTGTGAGTGCTGAAGTAAGTGTTCAAGTACAATAGTAAGTAAGTATTATCGTTATCGAGATACTGTATAATATGAGCTTACGTACTGTAGGGAATCTTGACATTTCAAGTGCCACGGTGGGCGAAGGCCTGGGGGGAGGTAACTAGTGTAAGGGAAGGGGTACTGAGAAGTTAAGGGTATTTCTTGAGGGGAGAGGGGGGGCCTCAGGATCATCATCATCATCATCATCATCATCATCATCATCATCATCATCATCATCATCATCATCATCATCATCATTATTGGGTTTTGCCTGTTAGATCTTACAGTTGTTCTGTTGTCTTCTCAAGATATAGTAAACCGGTTCTCTTCTTACATCTCTATCCTGATTTCTCTCCTTTTACTTTTCGTTCCCCTCCATGAACTTTCCTCTTGATCCCTCCCACAGTACCGTGTGATGGCTAGCTACCATACTTAGAAAAACGCAAGATTAAATAATAAAACGTGGAATTTGGTTTTTACCGGTACCAACCCCTACAGGTAGGTTATCTATATATACGTTTTTTTCGTATAGGTATTACATTTGCAATAAAATAAAAATGGAAAAAATACCAAATAAATAAACTGAAAATAAGCTAGATACGTCCATTCTTGACATCCATTCAATCTTAGTATAGACATAGAGGGAGAGAAGAAAGAGGAGCGACAAAGCCGAACAATGCAAAGCCAATAGGCCAACGCACTAAGCGGTTAGTCTGGTTTGAAGCTGGCAAAGGCAAAGCCAACAAAGGAAAAAGAACAACAAATAGCCAATCCAGGAACGCATATACAGTACCCCCCAAAACCCATAAAGAAAAAAGACAAAAAAAAAAGGAGAGATTATTAATGGCATAAAAAAAAACCTATTCCAAAACAAAAGAGATAAAAACAAAAACAAATTACCCCCCCATCATTCTTCTTTCTGCCCTTCCCACCGAGGATTTCTCCCCGGTCTTATCTCCAACCGCACTCCTCCTCTAGGACCCACCTTTCCTGCCTCGACCAGGCACTCATATTCATATCCGTAGTCCCCGCCCGCAGACTTCTCTGCAGTGGCTACCAGGTCCGGGTCGCTGGGGACTGTGGACAGCGGGAACGGATATGGGTACGGATACCCCATTGCAATTGCAGAGGGCAGCAGGCCAGGGTTGCGGTGGCAGACAGTTGGCCAGGACTATATACGGATGGTTTCTTGTTAGAATGAGGCGAGGATTATATGGCGGGGGATAAAAGGATACTTACAATCTCCATCCGAGTTTCTGCTACATTCCTAACGCTCCCCTCCGTAGCCTTCTTCACCTTGGCCTTCTGCTGCTCCTTCTTCTTCTGCGCCGTCTTCACTTTAGCCTGAGGCGGCGGTACCGACACCGGTATAGGCGTAATGATATCTACCCCAGGCCCATGCCCAAGCATCTTACATCCGCTCCCGCTCAAAAAACTGCTGAAACCTGCTTTTGCTTTGTGTTTCACAGTCGAGGATTTCACTTCCTGCCGCTGCAGTTGCGACTGTTGCTGCCAGCGAGAATGTGCTTGTGGCACAGAGCTCTGAGGAGAATAGACGCTCTCCGGCTTCCTAATTGGTGTCGATACCGGGGAGAGGGCGAGTGTGCAGGTGGTAATTGGGGTGGCATCGCCGCCCATGCTGTAGTGCGCAGAACCGAGGGTGGAGGAGGAGGAGGAATATCGAGGATAGACTCGGTCAGAGGACAATGCTTGTGGGGCGGAGGAGTTGGCAGAGGTGATCCTGCGGGATATAGCGCAGCCCATTGTGGGTGATGGTTTTGATGATATCGTATTAAGAATACCTTGGGGGACTCTGGTGAGGTTACTATGATTGATTGTGTTGGATATTAGACTGCTTGCGATTCTTGTTGCTTGCTCGTTGAGGAACTAGAAAATGAAAATTGAGAGGAGGAGTGGATATCAGGTATAAATACTAAAAGAAAAAAATTTTAGATATAGGAAAATGGTCCTTGCAGTGCAGCTAGTATTGTGTATTGCAGCTTTCGGTGAAGCAAGCCGTATTAGGAAAAGCTTCAAGTATTAGCTCGACCAGATATGTTTCTCGGAAGCTCAAGTTGGGACAAAATCAGGAAACAAAACCCAGGTTTCGGGACCAAGTGACCGCCGCGGTGGGCTGTGCTGTGGTATGTGTACTGTACTGTGCTAGTGACGAAAGGATTTCCAGGAACAAAAGCAATTCTTAAAATATCAAAGACAGATACACACGCATCTAAAAGGAGCCTAAAAGAATTGACCAATGCAGAGAAGAGAAATAAAGTTCGAGATCAGCAGAATTGGTGAAAGCAATTATTTGGTAATCTGATAACCAGTAGTTTGGGATTTGATATGCGCAAAGATCTAGATTTTTTAGAACAAAAATTCCAAATGAAATAAAAGAGACAAAAGCTTAATATTACAAAGCCACTAGAAAGAGACCCGAAAGAGTGTTTGTGATGCCCAATTGGGACGTGGTTGGTCAGAGCGCCGAGTACGACGAGTGTATAATTGGGGTGCGGGGAGGGAGGTTTTAGAGCAAGTGAGTCCCGAGGGTTCGCAATGGGTAGCAGTCTAAGTAGAGCAATTTTAAGCAAGCAGAGAAAGGGTAAACAGAACAAAAAAAACAAGCTATACGCAAGAATGATTGACTGACTCGAGGGTGAAGGACAAGAATGGATTCAAGTAGGGAGCTATGCTGAAATATATAACGAACTCAGCACAGCACTCTTTATAAGAAAAACATATGAGGAATCTTATATACCATATTACAAATGCTATAAAATTTTTTCAAAACAAATCCGATGGGCAATTTAGGCAGGAAAATAAACAGGAGATTTTGGAGATCGAGAAATTGACATGTACGCTCCCTTCCTTTTGTCTATGTAAACCCCACACGCACTACTCCCATTCTGCCCTTATCCTCCTTCACTCGCGGAAGGGAACATGAAACAATAACCTTTGCGTTACTGTACGTGAAAGTAGTGATGCACGTACATGATCATGTCATGTCTCTAGCCCAAGGCAGCGAAGGCCCTTCGAAGCCACCAGGTTTGAAAGGTATACCGGTATTAAACAAACAAGATTCTCCGGAATGCTAATAATATATCTGTTACCTTTTTGGGTTTGGGGGCTTTTCAGACGTAAAAACGCGCGCCGTCATGTGAATCCGCGAGGAGAACAAGTTGCTGACGAATACTTGAGAATAATAGGTGCTTGAGTATGTTGCCTGTAAAATGAACGAAACGTACGTTCCCGTGACTCAGAGTAGATGCAGCGTAATGCTATGCTACTAAGTTAGCACTTCATCTTCCCTCCATAACCCAAAAATTAGTGCGTGGTCTGTTGGAATGCTGAGAAATCCTGGTTTATGGTGCATTATGCGATGACGCTGTCGAATCTGCAGAAATAGCGTCTCGCCGGTGGTAGTAGCAAACATGTGTTGAGAACTGTGATCCAGGTATTTCCCTTTCGTGTGTGTTCTCCTATTCCTTACTAAAGGCCAGTTTCGGGTCAGCGACCTCGGATGCATGCGTCATTAAATTACTTACAGACAGCCAGTGCTCACTAGCTTGCGATGCAGTTTGACCCATCGGGACGGTGACACCTTCATGAAGTTGGTATTTCTTCCGTTCCCTTTTGTAGCCTCTGAAATTGTCTCAATCATGCCAACAGAAGCGAGACACACAGTACAGGCTGGTGCCTACGCCGATACTCATGTTCCTAATTTGAACATGGAATTGGTGACGCTTGTGCCGATCAAAGCCATTATGAGCGAGCTAAAGTTCTCCGACCGGGAGTTTCAAGCTGACAAAGGTGAGAGATGACAACTATTTACCTAACCCATTCAGAGCTGGTAATCTTCAACACATTTCACCACTGGGGTGTGCGCATAGATTGACGCTAGAGGAGGTCCAGACCTAGTCCAAGTTGCACAGACTCAGGTACAACCACAAGTATGCATGCATGCAAGGAGTGGACAACACACCTTCTTACTAAAAACCCTAATCAGTATACCGATGATACGTGGGTGGGAGAATCTTCACATTCCACATACCTTGTATGTTACTCAATTGCAACTTAAGCATGCGTAAGCTTTATCCCCTTGCTTTGTCCGCTAAAAACCGACGATAAGACCCACGTACAACTCGTGCTCTGTCTATTATCATTTCCGCCTCTGAACAGCATTCGCGGACACCCGACACCCGACGCCCAATATGGCAGCAACTAACGTAATTCTATGAACAGGCCTGAATCAGTTCGGAATCTATGATTGGTAAACTTTTACCATAACTGGAACTACCTTAATATAATGGAGTTGTGATACCGAGTCCAAGATCTCTATGAATCGGGAGGCAGAGAAACCGACACCATGGTAGCGACAGAGTAAATTAAGTCGCCGATGTCTAGCATTCTTTAGCATTGTAACTGAATAGTCAGTCTGGATTGACCTGGGAAGACAATGTCTAGGATTACTTGAGAGAGAAACTCTATACTCTTACTAATTTGAATGTGAGTTGCAATGGGAAGCCCAAATTAAGTAATATGGCGGCCATCAACAAATCCGAGTCCAAACCACCCCCCGCAAGCCACAACTGCATCGCAATATTGGTCGTCCGTGGTCAATTTTGTGGCGGCAGCTGCAGCTTCGCGAGATCTCGAGGTCTGTGATAGATCATGACAGAGCACAATATTTCGATTCTCAAAAACAGCGACGTCGAAGGCGCCAGATATATCGATGAATTATTGCATATAACTAGTAAGTGTTTCATATATTGTCCTTGCTGCCAGAGTCTCACAGCAGATTTATAGAATACGCTAAAAATCTACCTAATATTCTGAGATACAAGCATCGGCACCTGCCGTACAACAAAACCCCTTGCTCATCCCTACCCGCAGAGCCGCACCCAGAAACCCATGACCACCTTGAAACACCCCTGACCTATACGGTAATCACGTGTTTCATGGTGGTACGAAGTATGATACACAAACGAAGTAAGAACTTTTTTTTTTTTTTTTTTTTTTTTTTTTTTTTAATCACATAACCCCGCTTGCAGCGCCAAGCCATGGCAGGGTCCCTGGGCAAGCCGGAGACAGGCTTAACAAACAAAGAAATTTCTATCTACTGTACTTCTAAAACCTGATTCCAGAAACCTCCGGACGGTCCTTCCGGTTTCTGCCTCAGGGAGGCTCCACTATATATCTCACCCTCTCCCCCCTCCCCTCTTCTCCACACTTTCGCATCCCGGCAAGCAAACTTCCCCGACAGCAAATCGCACGGCGCCCTAGAACCTGATCCCGGAGAAGAACCTTTCCAACTCATCCCACTCCTCCCCATTCTCTGCTGTCCTTTTCCAGTTCTTCTCCATATCCCCCCATTCTCTAAAGCCTTCTGGGCGAAACCTCTGCTGACTGCACTGGAAGGCTTGGTGCGCTCCCGTCTAGGCCTCCCCGCAGCTGCACTTCTCCGATTCCGCCGGAAGTAAGAACTTGTTTGCTATCGTTCAATTAGGTAAGCACATGCAAGGATCGGGCTGCTTGTTACTGGACATAAACGAATTGCAGATGTAGTCTTGTTGCAGATGGATCTTGTGATCTTGCATTCCAGTGCATCGCGCGCACCCTGACGGTTACGAGCTACCCTGACCGTTAATAAAGCGCGCAGGGTCCAATTGCAGCCCTGTCGGCAAGCTATGGCTGGGTCAGTAAAACTCAGCTGAACCTAGCAAGTGCAAGCGCCAGGCGTATCATAGTTCAAAAAAAAGAGAAAATAGAACAAGACCCTGCTGTGCTTATTGATCAATGGAACTCTGTCATCTGCAATATCATGAAAAGCAGTCTAGCGGTTAGAAAAAAAAAACTTTCTAGAAGCTGGCCATTGATTGATCTTCAGGGACCTCTTTATCAAACCCGAAACTGGGGATGATTCGACAAACTTTTCACTGTCCGCACAATTTGTCAGTGTTAGCGATAGCGACGAACTTGTCAACGGTATCACCCTGCAGCTGCTTGAAGCCAAACAAAATAGCCCATCCATACTCGCGGGCCAAACATTGTTAATTTAATTTATATCCCCGATGTCACTCACCCTGCTGAAGCTAGGCTAACGGCCCAGGAACTATCCACGCCAAGCCCTACCCCCCTCACTTAAGCTGCAGGACCCTGCTTAGGGCCCTTGCCAGATTTTTCTCGAAACTAAAAAAAAAAATTACGTTCTTGAGGCTTGCCATGTAGCTGAGGAGCTAGCGTATTTAAGCTTATCTCTTCCCTTCCCACAGTCTCCCTTTCCCTTCTTTCCTTCCTCCTTTCTTTCCTTATACTTTTTGAAATCCATCTCCACTCAGTTTTGTTTGCATTTTCGTTTCGCTTTCCTTTCTTTCTCTTTTTCTTTTCTCTTTAAGTTTTCTTTTTCTTCAAAAAAGGGACCTTTCACAAAATGGGGTCCCCCCAGCCCCCGTTAAGCATGCCGCAGCCTACCTTCCACTGCGCCGACAAGCTCTGCCAGCTCCCGCTGGACATCCAGCACGTTCTGCTCATACACCTGGACAGCTTCGCGACTCTGCGTAACCTGGAGGCCGCTATGGGCCAGGAGACAACGACCTTAATCGAGCAGTACAAGCACGGGATTTCGGCATCCATCGCGCATACGGAGTTTGGTCCAATTTCTGACGCAGTGATGGCAATGCGGGTTCTTGATACTGTTTCCAATAGACACAATCTTCCTCAGGGCCATGAGAAGTGCATCCTGGCGGATCTCCTCGACAAGCCGGTCGACGTCAATTTTACCGACGCGACCACCCTCTCGAAGCTTTCCCACCTTAACGAGGTCGCCATAGACCTCGCAAAGCTCTTCTGCGAGCAGAAGGACGTCCAGATGAACTCCAGTGAGCTCTACCGCTTCAAGCGCGCCGTGTACCGATGCACTACCTTCTTTGAACTTTACAAGGAGTATAACACCTTGGTGCCCACTGCGGGGAACGAGGGAGCGGAGGAGGACCATGAAAACGAAACTGGTGCTGGAGAGGATCCAGTAGCAGACGCTACAGATGCTAACCAAGACAACCCACTCCTCCCCCCCCGCCACACCTTCCTCGCTCGCTTCCCCCACCAAGAGATCCTTGAAATGGATTGCGTTCGCGAATTCCTTTCCGACCTCTCCACATCCCTGATTTCCAATGTCGACCTAGATCTTGTGCTCCCCTCCAGCCCCCCTACTTCCGCCCTCGCTGCCTTCGAGACATCCTCTGGTCGCTCACTAAACTCCATCGCTACATCATTCGTTCCCATTCACGACAGTAACGACCATAGTGACCCTAACGGCTACTCCTCCCTTGCAGGACTCAGCAACACGGACCCCACCAACAGCACCATTAACGACACCAATGATAATCCTAATCCTAATTCCGGCCCCTCCCATTCCATCACTGAGGACCTCCTTCTCCTCACCGGCCCCTCTACTCTTCTCGCCCTCCACAAACTCTCCAAAGCCCTTCCAGAGGCTGAAATCAGCTACCTCACGCACGCGCTCATACCCCAATCACCGTCCGGCGAGAGCAGAGACATGGACGTGTTCTGGCATGAGGTGAGGCCGTTTTGGGGGGGCTTGAAGAAGGCCTACGGAAAAGATGTCCACCCCGGCATTGAGTGCCCGACTGGCAAAGAAAATAAGGGAGGTAGAAGGAAACTTCCCCTCCCCGCAGCCTGTTCCACAATCATGGACGTCATGAACGTGCGCATCTATGGGTTTGCGGTGTTGGACAGGGGGCAGGTGTTGCCTTGCCAGTAGCATTCAACCTGTACAATATGCATCTAAACTAGACGTGATGGCACATAGACCTTTGATTTTCCCAAGATATTAGAATTTTCTTGATTTGTTTTATTTCCTTGTTTGGTAGAGTTTTTTTATTGTATTACATTTTTGTCACGACGTTTATAGATTTTTTTTCCCCGCGCGGACGTGGATATAGATAGACTGCCGAGGAACAATGTGGATATTACAAAAAAGGGGAAGGAAAAGACACAAAATATTAGGGTTGGGACTTGCGGTTGTGTAGTTCATCATAGAGACGGTATACATATAGAGATAGGAATATGCAAGTTTGGGGGTTGTATGACAGAAGTCAGTTTTCACTCGAATTGTGATGCACCTTTTCCAATGGCGTCCCCAGAACAGGCGTCCCCTAGTCATATAACCAGTAGACGTCCGTGACCTACGGGACTAACTGTCCCAACTTGTGGCGGGAACAAAAGTTTGCGCAAGAAGAAAAAAGAAAACAATGTTTGAGATAGTCATTCGAAATGACTATCTTGGTGTTGCATCAGCGGGGAATCGAACCCCGGTCGAATCGATGGCAACGATTCATCATACCACTGGACCACTGATGCTTGTCGCGATGATTTGGGATGCTATATTGACCCTCATGTAGACTCGACGGAATATTTCCCGCCAGGTCCCATCCGACCATTGATCCCTTTGACTAGCTCGTGATTTTGGCGATGTCGAAGGCCTGGTCAGTGTACGCATTGGGCACCATGAAGGGCGGCATCGCTGTCGGTTGTGTGGAGGATTTGTTCGGTAGTGAGATACTGGAGGGTGGGATGGAGACAAGGGCATGGGACTCAGAGCTGCCATGTCATTGCAGTTGGGAGACGACGGTGTACTGGCGGGGGTCGAATTGGAACATGAGAATTCTAGTAGACTAAGGAGGCAATGTGGAGACAACCATGAATCGAAGGGAATTGCCTTGCTTTTGATATTAATAATTGAGCAGTGAAGCAGTGAATAGTTTCTGGCCTGAACGTGAGGGGGTTGGAGGATGAAGGGACGGAGAAGTGTCTTCAGGGTAACTGGACAATGGTGTGAAATGTATAGTGCCTTGTACCCACAACCTGTATGTTCTAGCGGATATTTTCGCAAAATGATCATTAATATAATCAGATGCTTGAATAACTGAATCCGTGAAATCATTGTGCATAGGGAAGAGGAGTGCATTTGTGGCTTCTGTGATGCTGATGCTTCGGGGCTGTGAGACGGAAGGAGGTAGGGAAGGCAAGCAGTTTTAATATGTCACTGTACAGATAACTAGCATGAGAAGACCTAGAAAAGGAGATAAAATGCATACGATTCGGTATGAAAGGGGATGTGGGTCACAATTTGGCGAAGGACGGGAGTAGTATAAATGGAATACAGGGCAGTGAAATGACCCGTCAGGGTGTCTGTTGAAGACAGGTGCCGGAGGAGGTAGTGAAAAGTATGGTGGAGGATAGAGCTAGACGACAGGCAAGCCTCAAATTTCGTCCGTCAGAGAAAGTGATGAGATGTTCCTCCGATGGAAGGTACGATGATGGCGTTTTATGGAGTACTAAGAGGTAAACGTTTTGTGGCATAGAGGTAAGAGTATAAGGGAGGTAATTGCAAAGACATAGCAGCACATTATCCGCTCAGGGGGGGTGATGTCCCGGTAGTCCTGATATGAAGAGAATACAATAGTAGTATACGTGGGGAAGCACTCCTCCTTCCCCCTCTCTTTAACATTATCGCATGTCCAATTTCTGGACGAATACCTGGATGTAGCTATTTCCAGTGGCATTGGGCGCGCTAGTGGCTTAGTTAAATTACTTCGATTGGCAGACGAAAAGAGTGCCGAGAATCAAGTACTTATGTAATTCAAAGTATGGAGCTATAGCCATATGCAAGTATCCTACTTTTCTTGTAGTAGGAACTAACTCACGTCGTATACGCTCAACCGGCAAGTAGGCACCGGTAACGAAGGAAGGTGTAGAATTCTGTGATCTTAATAAAAAGCTCATAGATTTACCAATCAGTAAAATATGCGAAGAAATCCAAGAGTGAATGTTTGTAGATAACGCAGATATACTAGAATTCAAGAGGTTTCTTACTCCGGCAAATTAGAGAAGAATTATTTTGTGCATTCTTGGATTTTGTTGTGGTTCTATGGTTCAATTGTTCTCCGCATCACACAGCTTCGTAGGCATCCAGGAGTATCATGACAATAGACCCCTATTGCATCAGGGTTTCCACGCCATGGCACTTGATGATAAGAGTCGACTTGTGTATTGGATTAACTCCAAGGCGAAGTTGATAGAATCCTTGCTCGGAAGTGCCATGGTTTCACTTTTTGTTAGCTTTGAGTTTTACATGTATTTGGATATCTATAATCTCCAGCACGTTGAATATTTTGCTGGAATACTATGATTGGTTTCATGGTGCTTTAAACTGGGTGAGCAATCTCTCGTTCTACAGCGTAATTAGGGCTGCTAGGATGCTATTGCAACATCTGTAATGTAACTGAAGATGCGGTTCGGTGATTAAGATCTGACTATGATTTTTTCTATGTTACATTCGCTGGCTTCCTAAAGTGGGGAGTGCACATTCTTTCCAGTACGCGGTTAATGAGATCTCATCCAATCGTCGTTACATTGTTGCTGGAAAGGCTCGTGAAAAAAATGGGATAGGTAGAACGTTTGAAACGATAGTAGCAAGCATTGGATATTGGAACTATCGTTTTCTTCATGATGCCGATCAAACTTAATGATATAATGAGTGAGTCTAAATTACTGTCGGTCTCAACCATCCTTTTTTTGAGGTTGTGGCCTACGTTGGTTTGGCTGCTGCAATTCACCACAATGCGACGTACACCACGTCCCGACGCACGTTTCACACCAAAACTGACCGCGCGCAACAAAATATATCTCAACCACCAGAATAGAGTCTTGTATCAACTTGTAGAGCGCTTAAACTAAGCACTATTCTTCATATTCTATACATTACCGTCTTCAGATATGCTGATTTGAGGATTCATGAAATTTGCACCATAAATTGGCATAGGCTTGGTACATATTTTTTGCTCTGATATCACTGATATTGAATACTACTTCTCACACCTGAATTAAATTGCAATAATTGCATAGGAAAACTACTGAAAATGGCAATTTGAAGTATGAACTAGGCATTAACAACATTAAGCCAATCAAAGCACTAATTATCAAGAGGCCCATTGGGGAGACTCTCTAGCCACAAGTATATAGCTGTGCCGGGCCATTCGTAACAAACGTTCCAGTGGCCACTAGCCCGGACTACTCAACTGAACGCTGGTTAGTGACTGGCCCGGGCCACTCAGAATTTGAATTTCCTTATTCTACCTACAATTTACCCTCTCAGACTCTCACACACACTCTCGCGTGTCCACACATCCACTGTTTGAAAAAAAACAGCGTCACTAAAGACCCCTCCAGGCCACAGGAACGTTGTTACGAATGGCCCGGCACATAGCCATTATGGTGAGCATTGAAGAGAAGTAGTACATTCTACCATCCAATGCACTTTGTATGGGAATTCCATATAAATGCATGCCAAGACATCAATGAAAAACTCATGGTGCCTTTAATCAACCACAATGCCTTTTCAGTGCAAATAGAGGTATTACAGGTGAAGAATTATTTATTTCCCCTGAAAATGCACATACAAAATTCTATTCTAGTGTTTGAGATATATGTTGTTGCGTGCGGTCAGTTCCGGTGTAAAACGTGCGTCGGGACGTGGTGCACGTCGGGTTGTGGTGAAAGACAGCAGCTGATTGTTTGAATTTTTTCCTTATGTATTGTAGGTACGATGCAGGGCATACGCCTTGAGTATAGACCGGAAGTATCACATGGAGGCAGGTAGCCTCATCCCCAACGGACCATTTGTCAATACCTCTCCTCCTCTGATATATGCAGCAATTATGCAGTGCTTGGCATGGTGAGCTTAAAATTTGTAGAAAAAGTCGATAATTATGTATGTGTCAATGTAACTCCGCATGTAGAATGAAGAGCTGCAAGAGACTCTGATTTATATACATGAAGATAGTGCAGATTTGACTTTAAGCCATACTTAGATGGAGATAAGAACAGTAATAGCGCCAGTAGAAAAGAATGCAATAAGCCACACAGCGGCGGATGCCAACTCGGGTGTATATAGCCTAATTTCGACAGAATTAAACTGGACCGGAAGTCGAGCGAACTTTGACCAGCTGCATGCAAAAAGTGCGCTCCCATTCCCAGACGCTTATCAGCGATCGATCTCCCAGAAAATTTCTTCCACATTTTAGAATCTCGACCCCCCTCTGCCACATTCCTACATTCCCAGAACACGCTCCCAGATATCGCACTAGTAAAAAATACGATAGACAATGAGAAAAAAAGCGTCAAACAACAACACCAAAAATTATTGCATATAGATTTACATATTTTGACCTCTGTTTTCTCTATTATACACTACTTACTGGATGACTTTTGAGGAACTTCAAGTTGCTTTATTATTCACGCCTTTTTAATACTATTTGGTCTACAAAAACAACAACAATGAAAGCAGTTTTATTTAGTTAAAGCATTGTAGATACTAGGAGAAGACTCTAAAGAGTATCAGCGAGAGTCTGAATAGCTAGTGACAGCTAAATAGCTGTACATGCGCTGATAATGTACATGCTGGTGATATAGTAATGCAGATAGTGGTGATGCTGTAGCCATTTTGGTTAGAAATTGCTGACAAATATCTTGAGAGTTTAGAAGTTTGAGTGTGTATGTTGTGTTGCGACGGGAATTGGGGTCAAGCCCAGAATTTGGACTGGGCGTCTGGGAATGGGAATCTGGGCGACGGTAAGTCATCCAATACCGTAGCCTTCGAAATAATTTTGGGATAATTATTTGATTGATATCTCAGATTTATCTGCTCCTATAGTGTATAAAAATAAGATAAAAACCCACGTACGCAACGTAACGAAGAATAGGAGAAAGGAACGCAGCAATCACAACAGGAGTTCGCAGGACTTACCTACGGTAAGCACCTGAGTACTTTTGAGATATGAATAAAGTATTGCTGACATTATCCTAGCCAAGCCGCCAAGTTTAGGCCCCAAAAGAAGGAAGTATTACGGATACCTATCATGGGGCTGTGACTTAGATGACTTCCCATTCCCATTCCCATTCCCAGCCGCTTATCAACACTCGATCTCCCAGAAAATTTTTCAAACCCCCTTCCAGATTTTAGAATCTCGACGCACCCTCCACCCCCCTGCCACATTCCTAGATTCTCAGAACACGCTCCCAGATATCACACTAGTAAAAAATATATTAGACAATGAGAGAAAAAAGACATCAAACCACAACATCAAAAATTATTGCATATAGATTTATATAAATTGAACTATGTTTTCTCTATTATACACTAGCTACTATGGATCTAGATGAGGAACTTCAAGTTGCTTTATTATTCACCTCTACTATTTGGTCTACAAAAGAAGCAACAACAATAAAAGCAGTTTATCTAATTCGAGTATTGTAGATACTAGGAGAAGACTCTAAAGAGTATTCACGAGAGTGTGGATAGCTGGTGACAGCTAAATAGCTGTACATGTGTTGGTGATAATGTACATGCTGCAAATATAGTAGTAATGCAGATAGTGGTGATGCTGTATTCATAGCCATCTTGGTTAGAAATTGGTGACAAATATTATGAGCGTTTAGAAATTTCAGCCGCTGTAGGTAGTAACCGACAGGGCAACCGCTTAGTCATAGTCCTGGTCTGGATAGTCTGGAAACTTGCCTAATTGGGCTGGCTGCCTGATGGGGTAAGGAAGATTGTTAGGTTAAGTAGGAGGGCAGCATATGTGGAGAGAGTTCTCCAGTCCTCCAATGATAAACCTGCTATTGCGGATCCAACTAACGTAACGCTCGCACTAACCATGTTCATTGGGGAATGAATCGCTCAATCAGAGCCTGAGGACCCAAACCAAAGTGCGTGCTTTCGGAAAAAGCTCAGTTTGTATGCGCGGCCTCTTTCCAACTCTCCACTCGCTTAAGGCTCCATTATGGGACCACTACGGAGATTCGTTGTCATCACTGCCAACGTCGCTCACGGTGATAGTAACCTTTCCTGAAAAGTTGTTAGAGTGCAATTTATGATGTTCGGAGGAATTATGTATAATTCAACAAAGATCTTCTGGAGCTCGGCGGGGATCCAACACATGTCTAGCTGTAACGAAGTATGTTCTCCCGAGTTCAAAGTTGGAACCTGAGGAAGGTGGGGTAATGTATATTCCTGCAAGCCCCCTGATCTCGAAGTTAATGGGAGCAATGGACTGCCCTACCTTTATGGGATTTGTGTGACAGGTTGACGGTTCTGATGCTTGGAAGGTGCCTCTCTCCTCAGTAGATCGTCGCCTTCTACACTGCCGCTGATTAACCTCCGAGCGCTTTCCACGAAGTCCGGTCCTGACTCGTTTATTAGATCGTGGAATCTTCACTCAATGGCCACTACTTCCCTTCATTTGTACCTTCTCGTGTAAATTCATTCTTGAAAGATCTGGGAATGTTGGACCTGCTAATAGCGAAACCGGCCCTTTGGTAGAATAAAGGACGGTGAGAAACCAACTTTCAATATAGTGATACAGAATTCAGATTCCATGAGTGGAGGGTTCTCTTTCAATCGGCCAATAACTGGATCCGAAGGTCTTGCCAAGTCTCTTTAGACTCCCACCTTTGGCATAAGAAGCCCCGGAGGAGAAAGGCATTTCCAATCATCTCTCCTGCGTCGGTTCGATGAATATTATCACATCCCTTCAGTTGTATTTAAGAAATAAAATTTCAGACACTCAAACGTCAATAGCTTTCGTTCTGATGACTTTGGGTGCTTTCCAGCATTTAACTTAGGTTGTAAATCCCCGCAATTCAGAGTTCCGTATCCTTCTCATATATTTCGGTTTATGCACGAGCGGATCTTATTTGAGGACTGCTCAATTGAGTCCTGGAAGCTCTGTAGAGCCTAATAGTAACCATTTTTAGGTTCTTTAGGAACCACTTTTTGTCGGAAGAGGGTAGGAAAAGCGATAGAGATTTTGGTTGAAGGACCTCCGTTGGCAAAGGTTTTGGTAGAGTAGTAGGGGAATATAGAATCCTGTATTCTAACGTAGGAATAGTAGAGGATGCGGTGCGTTCAGAAAGGAGGAGATTTAGATGATTTAGTGCTAGAAGTAGCTATAGAGGCAGAGGGAACCGGGGTGGAATTAAGATTACGGGATACAAAAGTAGTCCATCTATCCTTCTCTGCTTGTAGAAGCAATTGCAATGGTAATCTCAATGACTGCTTTCCTCTCTTCGGACAGCTGATCCTCTATTTTGACATTGGCGTTGATCCCCGCTTTCCCCGTGCAAAGTAATGGCCTTTGGTTAACGCAAGTGAAGTAAGTAGTCTTCTGAAGTACAGAGGTGGGCCGACACCCCGTTAGAAGTAGGACTCCGTCAATGAAATTGGAGAAGACCATTATTCCTCAGAGAGTTCGGTCAGAGGTTTCGTGCCAATCTTACTACCCAGAAAGGATAGTCTCACGCAATCAAAGAGGAAACTACTATCTACCGCTCAGTCCGCCGAGTCAGCATCGCCTTAGCGGTATACCGCAACTAGCCACTGCATATTATAGTAGATATTACATTCCTTGAGCATCCTAACGGGATCATCTGTGGCGATTCCTTATGGCATTCCTTTACAATCATTTTATACCTTCTATGTACGAAGTTGTTTCTGCCCTCCCTTCAATTCTTACACCCGTCGCTAGATTAGAGCCTGAACTGAAGACGGGATCGGACTGGAAAATTTGGATATCTCAACAATAGACAAGCTGAACTAGGCCAAACTGAAATTGTATTTAACTGATGAACTTATCGCTCAACAACATACATCATACATTGCCCAAGTACTTGGCCACTGCAAAGTCTCTCATGCATCCTGCACAAATCTGCCTCCTTGAACAGCCTTAAAGTTGACTCTACTTAGTCGTGATGAGGCTCGTGCCGGCAGTAGTGGAGCACCCCGCACGAATTTTTTTTTTTTTTTTCCCTAACCCTGCATGCAGCTCTCCATCATTGTAGCGTTAGGGCCCCTGCACCGAAGTCCTTCTTGCTTGGAGCCGGGCACTGCACACACAATGCCACATTCTACATGATCCGCCTCGCCCCTAGTCTCATGCCAAGCCCCTAGGGCACTCTCCATGCGCACGGAGAGTGCCCTAGGGGCTTGGCATGAGACTACCTCGCCCCCTCGACTGGCACATCCTTTTATATGCGAAGTTTCTCAAACAATAGCACGCTGGAGGTTAGAGTTTAATTATGACTACCCTCTTTGCACCAAGTTGCATGATCCGGTTGCTGCTCTATGATTTCAATAGTTCGGCGAAGAATTTTTCCAATTGCAAATCTTTTCTTTATTTTCCATCACTTTCACTCGTCTCTTAAGGCCCCATCTCACTTATCCATCAGGGTTTATTACCCCCCTGCACCTGAAAGGTAGGTGCTACGAAGTTTGTTATCTCCGCACACTTTACACTTTGCACTCCGCACTTTCCCTTTTTCATATTCTCTCCCACCAATCTCTTTTTATGTTCTTCTCCGTCCTCAATCGAGTGAGCATAGTCGACTCTTCTATTCGTCCCTAGTACTTTCCCTCCTGCATACCCCTCTTTTCTTTACTTACCTTACAATTACAAACCGGCGTATCTTGGAACCTTATTCACGAATTTTTTATGGTATGGAATGTAGTTCTCTGTACCTTCCTGCTCATTTTACTCATGCATTTATCAGTTGCTTAACATATGTAGAAACATTAACCTACTTGTTTGCAACTCGATATCGAACCAGTACGCCAAGACCTCAATAATGAACTACCTTCCATAAGCGGTAGTCGGCTTACCTTTAAGAGGAATTCGGAGAGCGTTACCCGACAACGAAGGTAGCACAAACAGTCGATGCCGAAGCAAGACTAGATGTCGATTCCAGTAGTTGTCTCTATTTGCCCGCGGACTGTCGTTCCCCATATCCCCCAGATGCTTGATGATTGAGCGTCAACGATTTCTCGTTCCCTGCACATGGGTGTGGATACACCGCTGTATGATGCACTTCATCTTGGTCAAGACCAATTAACAGTGCATAATGTAGGCGTCTTGTGAAACTTTGACATGCTGTTCCATCTATCAATATGATCGACAACATTCCGGGAAACCAGAGTGGCCCCCACCTCAACCAATTTTCCTAGCGATACTCAAGGCAATTTTTCTTTTCAATATATCATTACTCACATGCCACCCTATGGGCTATGGCGAATAATTATAGAGGAAATAATGAAATAAAGATAGAGACATTCAAAAAAAGTGTAGAGACCCACGACCCGCGCTAGTAAGGCAGGTGAAAGTAAGAGAAGTGAAAATCCAAACAAAACTAATGTGATGCCCATGGAGCTCTCTGTGATACAGGCAAAAGGAAACAAACCAGGTTAATCTCACTCCTCATGTGGGTATACGGGGACATCAAGCAAGTGACGTTCACATTATCTGCCCTAGAAGTAAACGTCTCCTGTCCCATTCATATTGGCATGACCTTCAGCCATTTCCCTCCCAGTCTCACTCTTCCCGGTGTTGGCTCAGCTTCAAGTATACCACAATTGAGTTGGTGAGTTCCCCCTCCTCTATGAGTGTCTCCTTCTTTCTCAGCCATCGAATCCCGATGATCTGTCCCAAGCCTCTGTTAGCAGTTTCCAGCCAATTGCGGGCATTCCCTAGATTCTTCCTTAAGGCTATTCCGTGTACACAATGCCGAATTGCTCCCTTCTCTGAGACTTCTCTGTGGTGGTGGCAGTGGGGGCGCTGATTGTAGGAGGAGAAGTGTCAGTGGTGTGAGAGAGATTGGTGGCGCTCGAATCTGCTTGTACTTCTCTTCCCTACCTGGCTGTCGCTTTCTTCCCTGCCCAAGATGCTGGGCGGCTGGGGGCCTGGGTGCATCTGGAGGGGGATGCTAGGTGGGATGGTACCAGACTCAGCAATATTCTTTGCCTCTCTGTCGCTCAGCTGTCTTTTGAATGCAATTCTGGACTGACGGAGCCTTGCCCTTACGCTTCCGGCTAGCCTCCGTTTTTGGTGTATGCGGGCTCTGAGGTGGGCTCGGGGGTGGCTCAACTGAGTGTACCACAGTAGAACTTGTTAATGCAGCTGATGTGGGCTCCGTAAAGTTGCTCTAGAAGTGGTTGCTCCGAATATAGGACTGTAATGGGGCTGGTTCCTAGTTTCTCTCTTATCTCAGGAGTAGGCTCGAGGGTAGGTTGCTCCGAGCACAGAACTGTGAATGAGCTTGTGAGCACCGGTGCTGGTGGTGTAGTGTTCTGAACGGCAAGCCAGTTTGGAAGGGGCCCTTCCGGCCCGCTTGCACGGACTACCGCGGAAGCATTCTCTTCCCACCTAAACACGAAAGTTGACCCTGAGGTTGGGAATGCTTTTCCTGAATTGCGCTTCTACAATGATGCCAGGACCATGGCCCATGTAAAGCTCACATTTTCCTTCATTTCCCTATAAACAACATCCCAGTCTAATATCTCGACCTCCGGAGGAGGGCTGGGGGCATGGGTGGGATCCTCTAGGGGTGGGGCGGGGGCTTCCGGAGGTTCTCATCTTCTTCTTCCCTCCTATTGGTTGAGTAGCTGGTGTTTGAGCACTCCTATTGGCTCTTGGCACTGGATTGATGTGCTGGCAACTGAGTAGAACACTGAAAGCTCCTCAGAGCTTCACCACAAGGGGAAAACTGAGACGAAGAGTATAATGGAATAAAATTTAGATCCAGAGACTCAGCGTGCTGAGAGCTTTCGATCTATGTATGTTTCGCTCGGGGAAACTTGGTGGTTGCGAAGTTCTTTCCAGATGCTCGTCCTGTCGAAGTATTTGTTGCCCGAAGCATGGGAGAGCAGAGCCGCCCGGGGGGGCTGAGCGTTGGCAGTGATCAGGGTCAAAGGACACGTATCCAAGAAATGTCCACCTGCCGCATGCGTTTATAAACATCGACCATGTAAGTTAGTCTTGTTGAATCGTATCATCGCAGAACGTGTGGGTTTCAATTGCTAATCTCAAGGCACAGCATGGCCTGCAGAAGGTTGAGAAAGGAAATCCGTGGTGGGATTGGCTTTTGCAGCATATCTGTGAATATTATATTAGGAATCTGCTATCAGATGATGTTAAATTGTGCACCAGCGAGCTATATGTAGCCCGTGGAAGTCCCTGAGTCTAGCGATCAGGCATCGGCGCCACATGTATCATAGATTGCACAGATCAATGGGCTAGTGCCCAGAACCTTCCGTCCCCTTTATTTCCTAGTCCAACGAGGCCGGCTGAATGCCACGTGCCCCCGCATGGCAACGTCAGTTGCTACTGTCACGCCTGTCCGTTGCTGACCCACCTGCAGTAAGATAGGAGATTCGGATGATCCTAGCATATAGAATGTAATTGACGCGCGTCTTGCACAAAAGCTAGGACCGTGGCCAAAAATAGACAAATTGCTAGTACTATCGCTAGAGTGAGGGAACGTAAGCTTAAGAGGGATATCCCCGCTCCCCGTATCTACCAAAGTCATAACGACTTTGCAATATTCCGGAGATGCAAGTAACAATAAGATGGATTTCTTTTGCTTTCGTTGCCCTCCTGGGCAGCATCTCTCTTTGCGCTGCGAGTCTCATCCCAGGGGATGCCGACATCTCTTCTGCTGCTGACATCATACCTGGAAAGTATATTATCACGCTCTCTCCAAAGGCCCCTCTTTCGCAGCACCTCCGCTCCATCTCCAAACGCGATACCTCGATCTTCATCACCCAAGACTTCAACATTGGCTCTTTCAAGGGCTATGCTGCCGATATTGCATTTCCTGCTGATGTTTCCCACCTTACATCGTTAGACGAAGTGCTTTCCGTTGAGCCGGACAGGGTGGTCCGTGTCATCGATGACTTCGCAGCCACAAAGACACTGGATAGGAGAGCCCTAGTTACGCAAACACCCATTAGCAATTGGGGACTTGGGAGAATCAGTCACGTGGCACGTGGGGCAACGAATTATATCTATGACGAGTCTGCAGGTGCCAACACCTGGGCGTACATCGTTGACACAGGAATTAATGATCAACATGTGCAGTTTGCTGTTGGCAGGGCAAGTCAGCCTGGATATGGTGGCACTGCAAGTGGTACAACTGCTGATGTAAGTACTCTTCGTATCGTATCATATCTGTGTATGTCTTCTTGCTAATACATCTTCGGTAATCCGAAAAGGGAAATGGCCATGGAACTGCGGTAGCAGGTATTATTGCGGGAACACGTGACGGTGTAGCCAAGAAAGCGTTTATCATTCCTGTGAAGGTTCTTGATGATCGCGGAGCTGGAACCGTGAGCTCTGTGATTGCTGGAACGCAGTGGGCGTTCAATCACGCATCCAGCAATGGAAGGCTATCGAAGTCCGTGCTGCACTTCAGTTTGGGTGGAGGCTACAGCGCAGCATTGAACAATGCAGTGACTTCTGCTGTCAACGGGGGCCTTATGGCAGTAGTGGCTGCTGGAAGCTCAAATGTAAGTCTTCTGCTGCTCCCCTTGAAAGCATCAAATGGATGCAGAGTCGAAAGGGATAATCAGGAGGACAAACCCGGCTAACAAATCATAGTCAAATGCTGCAAACTACTCACCCGCTTCTGCCGCAGGAGCTTTTGTCGTCGGTGCTTCTGCCAGCAACGACGTTAGAGCCTCGTTCAGCAACTACGGTTCCATAGTCAGCGTGTATGCTCCTGGGCAATCCATTACTACAACCTATATTGGAAGCAGTACGGCCACCATCACTCTCAATGGAACCACATGCTCTGCAGCATTTGTCAGTGGCGTGGCACTGTATTTAATGAGATTGTTCCCAGAGTTGACTACTCCAGCTGCTGTAGCTGCGAAAGTCCTGGACTTGTGCACACCAGCGGGGTCATTATGTATCTTGTATAACGGGAGTGGGTATTAACGGACGTTTGCGTTCTCTGTGCCTAGATTCTGGCGTTGCGGTGATCACGCCAGTGTTTCGTGTTTAATATGTGGCACTTGGGCGCAGTGATGGTGATGCGGGCTTGATGATGTAGTTGTAACTTGAGACCAGCGGCTGGACGAGAGTGGCTTGAGAATCTTGTTGTGCATGTATGGCAGTCAGTTCTTGTAAGTATCCTGCACTGGCAGTTGGGGAGAAATTAAGCGGGATCAGGTTGGACCAAGAGGAAGAGGGAGAAGAAACGCTTACTTATACCCTCACACAAGTTTCATATGAGGCGAGCTCGCCAAGCCCGACAATTACTGCTTCCTAATAAGGCCTTTGCTAGGCGTCTGGAACTTAGGTAGCCTCATGCCTAGTCTGGTTACCTCATGCCAAGTATACCTTTAGCCTCGTACCCCGTATACCTCTGGCAGTTTTTTAAATTTATTATTTTTAAAAAAAAAATAATTACTCATACGCCGCCCTGAGGACTATGATACAAAAGAAGATATAAAGATAAAACCCTGTTGCAGGGAGTATCAAAAGACAAAACCAAAGTCATGTATAGCCCACGAGCTCCCATGATAATAGTAGGCAGAAGCAGGCCGCATAAGGACAACAAATTGATTTGGGAGCCCAGGTACGCAGAATTCACATACCCTTTGTGATGGTCTGTCCCACTCGTACCGACAGGATCTCAGCCATTCCTCTCCCAATCTCACTATTTGTTGCTAGCACTGCGTGCCCTTCCAAGTACACCACAGGGCTAGTGGATTTCCCCTCCTCCATGAGTATTTCCTTCTCAACCAAACTCTAGTGATCTGCCCTAAATCCCTGTTAGCAGCTTTCAGCTAATTTCGGACGTTCCCTAGTTTCTTAAAGCTATTTCATGTACTACAATGCCAAAATGCTTCTTCGTCTAAGGTACTCTGGCAGTTCCTCAACTTAAACAATGCTTACATACTGGGCTAGATTTCTAGATGTTTGTCGTTGGCCATATCATACTAGGTTCTTCTGGGCTATATCTTACAATTACTCAGGTACAGGAGAGCCACAGATAAGACACAAGCTTTCTGATTCCCTCAAAGTGTACGGCAAGTCTGTAGACTTTCTTTACAAATGGCACATTCAAATGGGACGTCGTGGCCAAGTGGTTAAGGGGAGTCATCAAATTAGCTATAAACGGCAAGAGTACTAAAATGAGACGTCGTGCCCGAGTGGTTAAGGGGAGTGATTAGAATAACTACAAGTGTTCTTCTTGTAACTCAACAATCACTTACGCTCTGCGTGCGCAAGTTCGAGTCTTGTCGACGTCGATATTTCTTTTATCCCATGTGTTCGATTTTTATGTATGGTCTTGTAACTATTTTAGTGCCAATTTTTGTGGACATAATAAGGCAGCAATCTTAATTGCAAGACCTGTACTACAGTACAACACATCCGTTCTTAAAATCTATAAATCCTCTTGTCAATGCGGGGGATTTCGCTTTTTTTCTCTTGAAAAAGTATCTCGCTTTTAGGGAGCAATACCTGGCCAAAGTTAAAGTGCTAAAGAGCATTTGTTAAATAACTCTAGTCATCACGTGCACAATCCAGATTAGGAACTGGCCTGTAGTCTCATTACATCTCGATCGACGTGCCTACTGTACTTTATGAGAACCTGAATGCTTGCTCGAGTATGTGTACCTCAGTCTTGGCCCGACTCTCACCTGGCAATGTGCTACATACAGATCATGCTATTGCAAAAGAAAGCATCATATTCATCAGTGGCAGAAATCGTTGTAAACGAAATGGTGCACCTGTGACAATGAGCAGTCTTATTCTCTGTATCGGCACTGGGTGGTTTATATCAATAAGCGATGGCGTCCCCGCGGTGATAATAACTTCTTTACCGAGAATTATCTCACTAAAACAAGCTTGCCTAACTGTTCAAAAAATGTCGATAGCACAGATGCGACGGTCACAGTCACAGCGTCATATAGGCTTCGATCTTGAGCTTGTAAACCTTTCCACAAGAGTCGCTTAACAGACTTTTAACCTTGACTTTGGGCTTGCAGAAGTTAGTAATGCTCCGCTATATCTTCCAGAGATTGTTTAAAGAATCGAATCGCAGTTGGGAATCCGTGGTCATGATCAGGAATGTTCGTACGTGTTTCTCGCTTCACCTGCTGCTGTTGTGTTTTATTTTGGCTTGAGGAACATAATTTCGTTTGAAAGTCTTGACTGAGTGCGATACTTGGGTGACCCAGAGATAGGAAGGTTGACTTCATGAAACATTAACCTAGAAATCTAAGTAGCTGCGTCTCACCTGGCTGCACTGCACCAGCTCATAAAGTGAAGTTTCAGTTCTTCAGCAACAAATCCCACTCTAATCAGCAATCATCTTTCACTCAACAAATCTGTTCTGTTCCGTGTCCAGCTTCATAGCTAAATATAGACTGACACTGGACGTGATTCAGCTTGAAATATATTGATCGCAAGTACAGCCCCTCTGCTTCAAGACTGCTTGCTGTGAGAGGCATTCAGCGCTCCAGATGCTAGGACTTCAAGCTTCCCTCTGCGTACCCGGTCAAAGCTGACTGAAAACGGATTTTCCATTTAGCCAATCTACCATTGAGGCCTATACACTCACTTACATCCGTAATCGACATTTATATTGTTTACAGTCATTTCGCAACAGTTCAATAAGTTCGAGAGACTTAAGTCCTCCTCATAGACGAGACCCTGGTGGTAATGCGGTTGGTGATGGCAATGACCACAAACTGCGGCTAACATTCTGTTTTTTTATCAATAGGTTTTTCATTGCCATATCAAACAACTTATTAATTCGTTGTTGAAATAAGTTGTGGGAATCTGGGCATATTCTCAGAGGGTAACCTTGAAAGAGTGAACCAATATTGCATTGATCTCAGTCTTGCCTCCTCCAATCACCTTGCGGTCAAAGAGCCCTTGGCCTGATTCTGAGAAAAAGGCCTTCAGTTGAGGAACCACCCGGAATACCCAAAGAAGCATCGATTCAGATTTAACACCTATGTCAGCGTCGATAAATTACCATAAGCTCCACCGTCCTACATGGACTCCAGACCCCCACAGCTGCGGCGTCAGTTCCTGCAACACAAAGATGAGCTCGAATGCCGCTCGGGAAAGATGCTTCGGCAAACATGAGCTGGTGTGTGCTGGGTACCACACCAGACTGATTAGGATCACTAGCAAAATCAATTCTCCTGAATTGGCAAGCACTGTGTGTGAAGCTTGTCTGGCGGAAATCGCTGCACGCAACAGCCGACAAAAGGATATCGACGAAGCGATCAGGGCCCTCGAAATGCTGATGAGCCTGATGGATTCTCCTACAAAACACATTGAAAGACAAAGCAGATACATCGCCGACCTCAAAATCTGGTTTGAGGGGATGGAGAAGCGTGCCAAAGCTGAGCAGGTTAAGCGCAGGATTGGACATCAGGGCTGGATTCTGTCTACATCACCAGTTGGCAGCCGCGGATTATCCGCCCAGGAAAGGCAAGAACTCGGCGAAGCTATGTGTATTTTGGACACACCCCTTAAACCCAAACCGACGGGGTTTTCAATCGAAGATGTCAAGTCTCTCTTCTTCGATACGGATTCCACAGTTTCCCCAATTTTGCCCCTCACAAAGAAGTCGCCTAGGCAGCAATGGATAGAAGCGCAACAGAGGAAAGCTAAAAGGGAAAATAAGGAGAATAAAAGGCACAAAAGGTGAGGGATGCATATTAACTCAGTAATCACCAGATTGCTTATATGCATGGAATGATGGAGGTGTTTGTGTTTTCGCAAGAGATATATGAGTGTTGTGCAGTTGGGGTAATGTTCGGGAAATGATCTACTTCAATCTATATCAAATGAATCTAGAAGAGATGCTTCTGGGAAGGTTAGTTCTCACGGCGAAGACAAGATTTTTGTTCAACCTGCTGTGCAGGAATTTTTCATCTTGGACTCCTTGCTGATGTGTAGTTATAAAACAAATTCTCCGTTTTTCCTTCCACTTGGCTTACTTAGCAGCTTGCTTTGAGGCTGCAGTTTGTTGTGATGTGGGTTGTTCTTCGCTCAGGGTAACAAGTAGAATAGTTGGCTGATTAAGCAACGGTCAAGAAAGGAGTCCCAACAGTAAGTTGTTCTTGTTGTAAACGAGTCCTCTGTTTCGCCTGTTCGGAGTGCAGATCACTACTCCCAGGTTGCCCACTTATAACCATAGGCTGACCATTCACTTGGTTCGACGTCGGTTGTTCTGACGGGAAGTATAAAACTCGCGTTCCGTATACGTAGAGAAATTTATTAATATCGTGGCTGCGCCGAGGAGCAGAGAATGTAACCTGTTGCAATTCGTCCTGAACGCTCCTACGTTTCCTGGACACATTAAGCCTTTTTTTTCTTTTTTCTTTTCTTTTTTTTTTTTTTTTTTTTTGGGGGGGGGGGTTCACATAACCCCGCATACAGGCTACTAGCCTATGGCAGGGAACATTAAGCCTTAGTAGGACTACAAACCCCGCAGTGGCCTCATAATGGCCGTTCTGACTCTTGCACGTTTTATCTTTTACCTCCAGCGGCTAATGAAGACTTTTGCTAACACGTAAGCTTATACTTCTAACTCCTGGTCCGAGCCCGGTCCGCTTTCGCTTAGGCTCGGCCGGCACGCTGAGTCTAAGTATGGACATTTCAGAGTCACGTACTCTGTATCTATTAGGAGCGTGCCATGCCACTGTCAGCTCAGTGGGCTTCGCAAGCTGCCACAAGCGAGGCCAAGATCACCAGTTCCACATTCATCAGCATGCCAGTGTCGTTTTTTTCTTTTTTTTTTCGTCGGCCACGTAACCTCGTATACAGGCTACAGGCCTATGTTAGGGACCCATATCCCCGGGTCAAGTTCAGCAGCTACCTGTCTACTCTACGTACACAAACTGGGTACCTAACGTAGCCTCTGGCCGCGCAGCTAGCCCAGATCGAGGGTTAGCTCACCAGTGCACCTTGACATAACGTATTACTGATTATGGGTATTAGCCAGCTCAAGGCTGCTGGGACCCGAGGCCGGGAGTTTCATTGTGCAGCAAATTTGCGCGTTGAAGAGCAGCGATATATAACCCGATTGTGCACGGTTATGGAGAGCGTCGACTAGAGACCGACCTGAGTTCGGAACAAGAATGGTACTGTATTTCACCGCCAAGCGAACCACACCACCAAACGAACTACTTTTCCCACCAAAGCAGGACCACCGGCAGAGCATGTATCTCCTCCATCACCGTCGATTTTTGTGTTCAATGTCTAAGAAGGCTAGAATAAGATCCATCTTTTATATACCGCACCTCTAATCACCAAATACCGTTATCGTTAAGGAATTAAGGCCCTGCACATTATGCATGCTTTCTTCGCATACATTTCTACCACAGTACAATTCCGGTCCAAGAGCTTCAATAAAACTGATAAAAATATCAAGATGCTTTCTTTAATCAGGCATCACTGTATATGAAAGTGGAAAAAGACAGACAAAGTGATACTTACAGGCGCTTGGAAGATCCTTCACAATATCCAAGTGCTCATATGAACAATCTGTCTGTGAAGAACCCCCAGATTTAGGTATTGATATACTGACAATGCAATTGCTCAACTTGAACAGAGAAAAGTTCTGCGTATCATTTCACTTACAGGTAAGCTCTAAGAATACAATTTCAAGGCCATTAGCAATGACTTACAGGATGGCATCACAATCGAGAACTTATGAGCATTTTGTATGAGAATGCCATCTAAACGAATGTGAAGACTTTGTGTAAAAATGTGATGACACCTAATTCCCCAAAAGTTCTAGCGAAAGAAACATTCTGAGTACGAGAATAGATTTATAGTATTTAGGACACTTGTAAACTATATGGAAAACTCTTTTGTTGCGGTGGAGATATAGGCTCTGTCGGTCGTCCTGTTTTAGTGGGACAATTGGTTCGCTGGCGGTGTGGTTCGCTTTGGCGGTGAAATACATTGCATGAAAGTTATGCACTCACACAGTCCGCACTACCAGACAGAAAAATAAGTATTTAGATAGAGAATAAATACATATTTATATGTTATATAAGTATTTGGCAGAAACTAGCATATTCTTATATACTTGATAGTAAAAAATAGATATAAAAGTTCAAATTTATTATATTAGCTATTCAAATTTTATTATATTAGTTGTTTAAATACTTTCTTATATAATGAATTTAGATACTTTAATATAAAATTTATAACTATTACTAGTTAAGTATATAAAAATATACTAGTTTCTGTTAAATACTATATAATATAATTTCTTATTTAATTACTTATTTTTTTATCTAGTATAAAAGTTTTAAAGACTTTTATTTAATTATTTATCTTATATTATATTACTATAATATAAAGTATTCTAGTTATATAACTTATATATATCTAAAAACTAACTCTAGTATCTAAGTACTATTAAATTTATTACTTTAATTTGTTACGGGTTCACCGCGACCGTAGTGTGGGCGGCCGGTGGAGCGCGTGAAACGCGAAAAATGCAAGCGCATACGAAATGCGCATATGCGACGTAAGCGACATGCGACAGCCGGAAAGGCGCCGCAGTTGCATAATGAGTACTATATGAGCTACGCAGAGGACTAGCGAGTATCGCTAGTCAAGTGTCTTTTTGACCTGGCGGACGGTAACTTTCTGCGTTTACCACCTCCGTAACAAATTAATCTCAAGTAGTAGTATATATATACTAGTACATATATCTTAAATATAAGAATAGTATATATTTATTAAATATTTTTTTATTTACTAAATAGAATATTTAAAGTTATTTATTATATACTTAATAAATATTATTAATATTTATAGTAAGATATTAATACTAATATTTTATAAAATAAAAAAATATTTAGTTTAAAAATTTATAATAGTATTTATATCTTACTATAAGTATATTAATATTTTATTAAGTATTATAATAAATAACTTTAAATATTCTATTTAGTAAATAAAAAAAATATTTAATAAATATATACTATTCTTTATATTAAGATATATGTACTAGTATATATATACTACTACTTGAGATTAATTTGTTACGGAGGTGGTAAACGCAGAAAGTTACCGTCCGCAGGTCAAA
>WHUZ01000156.1:0-66060 GCA_015179045.1 Kalaharituber pfeilii | reverse complement strand
CTCTAGAACCTTACAGACCCTACCTCAGACATCTGTTTCCTGCTGTGGAGAGAAACACTTTCGTTTTATTGCTTAAGAATTCTTGCTGCTGTCTCCAGTTCCCTCGTTTCGACAGCTTTCCGTTCGGGTAGGTTCTCCAGTTGACCCCCCCCCCCCCCCCCTCCCCCCTCCCCCCTCACTCCCCTCACTCTCCTCACTCCCCTCCATTGCTGTTCTGCTCCTAGATATACAGAGTCCCTGGCGATCGCATTGCTCGCATCACCCTAGTGACCGTTATCGTCTGCTTGAGCTTTTCCAATCCTTCCGCTATGAGGCACTTCGGCTGACATTTCCCGCTCCCCCCCCCCCAAAGGTTCCGTGCATTTGGTACAAGACGGAAGCACGAACGCATTGAGAAACAGAGTCAACACGTCCGCAGGGACAATCAAACTTTCGCTCACGGCAGCCCAAACCAGCCCAGCTGTGGCAATCGCGCTCTTGCGCCGACTCTGCACTGCAAATGAGCAGTAGTGAGTGTCCCGCATTCCTCCGCCCCCAACAGGGCAATACCCAAGCACAGCATAAGATATCAAAGTTTTCCGCTTCCCTGATTTCCGATGAACTTGAGTTTTTGGTGCATCCCTTGCTCCAGAGCTAGAATCGATGGCCCCGCCCTCACGTGGACCCTTATAAAAACCAATAATCTGTGGTATTTGACTAACAGCTCCGCTTTTGAAGGGCTCGGGCTCCAGATGCCTGTGAAGACTGATTTGCATAACTCGGAGGCCAACTCTGAGAGAGATAGCATCTCTCACCATTCTCTTTCCCCTATAACACATCGAACAAGCACCGGATTATTCGGGAGTACTCTGCCCGCTTTACAAGATCCCAGGTATGTATCTATTATTTGTGGGTCAATGAGGCGGGCAGTCGCATGGGACGATTCTGGGGAGGATCTGTTCTCACGGAATTGCAGATATAACACATCGAGCTACGACCACACACCAAGTCCAGCATCGACAACCTCGCTCTACTCACATTATTCATACCCGCAATCAGGCTATTCAACGACTGCTTCCTCATATTCTCCAACAGTACCAAGCATTGTAACCCCCTATACCATGACGCCTGATTCCGCTCGGCCTCGCATCCCTTCAATGTATGTGTTCATATCGTCTTGTTTCCCTCGTTGCAAAACATTGCTCATCAATCTGCAGGCACAGCCCAGCATCCCATCACGCATCAAGCCCAGTTTCGTCCACTTTGTCTTCTGTGCGATCGGCGTATGCCACATCAACCCCACACACCTCAAGACATCACCGCAGTCCAAAAGATGGCCACACACCTCATTCCCCGCTGCCCAACGCGAGGGTAGTGAGGTCACCAACTACTGCCGCGCCTTCAACCATGAGTGCTCAACTCGAAGCCGCAAGTTCTGCATCTACCCAAACGGGACCGCCAATGGGAAACACCCAAATTCTCTGTAATCTATTTTCAGCTGATGGAGTTCTTGTTGAACCGGAGATTCATGGACGTGTGGAAAAAGGATTCTTTTTGGCAGACCGTGATTGGACTTGTTACAGGAGGAATTACTTCACGGTTGTGTGCTCTTATTCCTTGAAACCTGCGACACATTCTTTGCCATTTTATATTAAGCGAACCAATACCTCACCGCCTGAGAATGTGCTTGCTTTTGCCATGTGCATCTCAGCAGTTGTGGATGCTCCTGGAGGGAAAACGGTTGAGCTTGTGCAGCACACGCCAAAGCGCGATAAGGGGCCTCAACACAAACCAAGCAAGATCAAACTTGCACCACAACCAGCAGGGGGCATGAGCTTCAACACGACACACGGCCAACAGGCTCACAATTCCCAAGGCAGTGATTTCAGCCCTTTCCCTCAACAGACCCAGCAGCAGAATGTCGCTTCATTCGAACGCATCCAGTTCAAATCTGCAACCGCGAATAATGGTAAAAGACGGGCAGCTCAGCAGTATTATCATCTTATTGTTGAGCTATATGCGGATGTCGGAACTTCAAACTCATCCACTCCAAGTAGTACTTCATCTGACGCGGGATGGGTGAAGATTGCATACAAAACTTCTGCTCCAATGGTAGTGCGCGGACGTAGCCCTGGTCACTATGCGGATGAAAGAAGAATTCAAAGCCCTGGTGGAGGTAATGGTTCTGGAAACGGCAATAACACCCAATCTCCAACGTCTAATGGCAACGGAGGGATGATGAGTAGCTCCGATTTTGGTACTTCTTCTGACGTTCTTGGCGCAAGCCGCCTCAATATGGCTAATATGAACGGATATCATAATGTGGGCACAATATCTCATTCAGCCCATGCTTCACCTTCGCCATCATCCATTCGGGACCCGTCTATTGCCACGCCACCACCAGTTTCACAGTTAGATGGTCCACCAATTGACCCCGTTATTACTGGAGATGATAATACTCCACTCGAAACAGACTATACTGGATACCAGTATTTCCCCAGCACCATATATTCCGGTCATCACAATACCCCTGTTTACGAAGACGTTTATTCGGACGAACGAAAATCCGAAGGGCCAGTGATAGCACATTGCGTACATTTTGAGAATGACATCTCTTCCTATATACCATCAACGATGGTTGGAAAAGACCAGCGTCTTGGCTATAGGAAGTGTGGTCCATATGGAGACTCTACTGATGGATCTCGAGGTTACTTTCCTGATTTACCAACAGTTTGAGTCTGATGTATTACTATGGGCAGGTCATTGATCAGCTCGACTAATCAGTCATACCAGCCCTTCTCTCTTCACTTGACATATGCACATATAATACCAATATGTTTCTTGTCAGTTTTGGATGCACTCGGCTTTCTTATTGGTTATCTGGCTTGCCTTTCGGTTTTCTGCTGGGGTTTGTTTGCTTTCAAGTTCATTTCATATTAATATTGTTTCGGTTATGATGGGACGATGTTGGATAGTTTGTGGGCAAAGGGGGGGGGAGGATGTAGTGATTACTGTTGGGGTAGGGATTGGACAGGATGGGATGGATACTTGGGGATTTCATTTGTTATTTTGTTATCTTTCCTTTTCTGATTTTGGGTCACTATCTTCTGTAACGGGACAAAATTCTGGCATTTTACGGTTGCTCTTAATATCTGTTTCTTGTCTTTTTTTTTCTTCTTTGGTTGGTGAGGTTTTTTTCTTTTTTTTTTTCTTTTTTTTCCCTTAAAGAAAAGGTACCATTTTGAAAGTTGGGCTTGGGAAAGAGGTGGATAATCTGGAGGGGAGAGGATTTGCGGACAGCTTGATGCGCCTGGGTTTCTTGACAGTCCATTCATAGCATTGCACCAGAGGATGATGCGTATGTCCAGATAAAACGGAAGATTCTGCTCTTCTTGAAGGGCTTCACCATCACTGCCTATTGGTGCATCATATGTGGGATTTACTTTTTGGTTCTAAGGGGCGTTTTTTTTTTTTTTTTTTTTTTTTTTTTTTTTTTTTATTAACCTTTCACTATGTTGACCTACATTGCATACCTCTTGTTTGGTCAATATATGGTATCTATTGAAGTATGCTTCTTTGTTTGATTTTATTTTGGGCCAGGCCGTCAGATATTCCCCTTCCAATTTTTTGAGTTCTGGTTTATTGGAAACGTTTTTGAATGGGGAGGCATTTTGGTAAGAGCACGAGAAAATGAGAAAAAAATGGCATCATCATTATCAGTCTTGTTATTATTTCTGCCTATACCTATATCCATTAGTCATCTCCGTTGGTTTCTGTTCATGTATCTTCTTCCTATGGTTGTTGGAATTGCCACATGATGTAAAAGATAGACTTTAATTGACATATTTCCGACCTCGCAATCCGCGTGCTTGCAGTGATGACGGTGCAAGGTCGGAGATTTCAACGTTCTCACAGTCTGATCTGGGGCAATACAAGAACAAAAATACAGTTCCAGTCCGCATTGAGCTTCTCTAACTGGCTGGAATGCACGACTTATCCTGAGCATCTTCTCTAGCACCAGGATTATCTCGCACGATCGCGTCTTTCCGCCTGGGATCATGCCAACTAGACTGGGGATCGTGGGTTGTTTCGACATGCCAGCAGGGTTCAGAGGAGCCAGAGCAAGGATAGGGGTCATAGCCACCCGAACATGCCTAGATTATTGAAGTGCCATCTGGGATTCGTCTGCGGCTGGGAACCCTTCCCAAGAGCTCATTGCACATGTTGCCAGGGAGACAGAGGAAGCTACCCACCCTACCGGGCCACTACGAACCAACCTTTTCACCGTTTTCGCTCCTCAATGGATCTAGTCTGACTTGTACAGTGCGTTTTGGCGGGTTTGAAGCAAAACAGAGCAAATAGCTTTGCGCATGAGAGATCCGCCCGATCCTGTGAACATGAAAGTCAAGAGCTTTGACGTAATATATCGCGCAGAAACTCGGTACTTGGAACACTGGGGTTCAACCTGCCTATGCCCACCAGCTACCGTGCACAGGGTGAGAACGCGTGAGGATTGGGTGAAGGAGGGGCACAACTGTTTGCAGAGGCGGATAGTTTCTCAGGGCTTTTTTTTGGTGTGTTGGGGAGGAGGGGAGGGCGTCGTAGCATGACAGGCACCAAAACAGCGCGATGCGCTCTGGATAAATTATATCACACAGCAACTTTAATTTGCTGCACCACCACCCTTTTTCCTTCCTTTTTCCATTTTCCATTTTCTTTTTTGATTGTTTATATTACCATTACTTTTCAGAAATATGCACGAAGCCTGAAGCAGCAGAAAAAGGCGAGAAGCGAGTCATTGTGACTAGGATAGCGATCTTCCTTTCCAGAAGAGTTAGAGCAGGGCAGGCAGCTGGGCGCTAGGCCAAACGGGGGGCTTGACAAGGCAAGGGCGGTGCGGGTCTCAAGACGAGACGCTGACGGGGGGGGGGGGGGGGGGGGGTGCGCTGTGCAGCAGCGTGTGGGCTGGATGCGCACTGGCGGCTGTTCGCAGCAGCAGCAGTGCAGTTCGTCTGCCCGGGTGCGGGAGGGAAGCTATGCTCTGGCGCTGCCCCTTGGCGCCCCTTGGCGGCGCCAAGCCCATCCTCGCCTCCCCCAGGTCGCTCGAGTGCAGTAGCTACCTCTCCAGCTCCCACAGACTTTGCGAAGTGGGCTGGAAGAAAGCCACCTGATCGACACTCGCCCTCCTGCTGCCCTGCCCTGCCCTGGCTGCCCTGAAAGTGCGATGGCGCCCCCTCCTTGAACGTGGCAAGCCGTTCTCTTGCAGCGCAGCTCATCTCTTCAGCTCTGAGGATGTCCACTTTGGGCCAAACCCCAGAATCAATTCGGCACGAAAATGACTGTACTGGGGAGGTTGGTGTGAGGCCTCAGAAATGGTGCAAAAAGGCAGCTTATCAGCGCAGAAATTGCTGTTCCCGCAAGCTTGAACTGTTCCATCCGCACTGGTCCCGTTAATTGATCCTAATTTGTGGTATTTTAAGTGACCGGTTGCCATCTTGCGTCAGTGCATAAGTTGTGCCTGATACAACCTATCGGCCACTGCATTTCGATCTCCAGGACATGGCTCAGGTAACAATGGCGATCAAGCATCATAATATCATTGTACATGATTGATACCCAAATGATGGCATCCTCACGACAATGTATTAACCACCCATGAGAAGGGCTCTGTGCAGACCCAGCACAGCCAATATATTTCACCCTTGATACTAGGGCTAGGGCATGCTGAGCAGACACAAGAGCAAGCTATTTTACGTCAATATGTACTTTACTGTACTGTGACTAGTGCCCAGACGCAGGGGTATCCGGATGTGCACTATACGAGTCCCATAATGCATTAGAATGAAGCCGTCAGCTGGACCGAAAGCCACGGCGGGAGTGTCAGCGTTGGAGGAGCGTTAACGTTGAAGAGCGATTATAGAGCCAATTGACTACTACTACTACTACTGCTACTACTGTGTCTGGAACACATGCGCAGTGGCACTAATTGATACCCAAACCTGTGCATATCTGGTTTACATGTGCATTTTCGATTCTCCGACTGTTCGTGAATGGAAATCCTTTCAGTTGTCCATCCGCATAATCCTAAATTGCAGGATGCATCGCAGGTCCCGCTCCATATGCAGACGTCTGGTAATTTAAAAAGTAATAGTAATAATAATGCTAATAAAAGTGAAGGCTTTTCCTACGCGTGGGGTACGGTGATGAGGTCGAGCAGGAACTAGGCAAAGAAAAGGCCACCCGATGAAAACTATCTTCTTGCGGGTGAAATATTTCGCCGAGTGCGCGCGCCGCGATTGCTATAGCAGATACTCAAGATATACCAGCGATACATGTGGACTATCCCTGGGGGGATGCGCTTTCGCAACACCCCTTATCCTTGAAACTTTCGCACTGGTAAAGCTCTATGAACATACAGTAACGAGAGGTATACCCTTGATTGTGATTTACCGATAACCTAGATGGCGTGTTGTAGGAAAAAGGATTGACGGTACAACATCAGGTCTTTTTGTCGTTTTGCGAACAGACCATTCTGACCAAGTCATTTTACGCTGGGCCAGAGAATTTGGAGAAATACATCTGCCGGCAAATGTTTCAACACTAATGAAAGGCTTTTTGTCTGCTTTCCCCCTCTCCTCTCACTATCCCCTTTTGATCTGTTCTATTAAGGACTGTCTTTCGGAAAGCCAGAAGGTGGCAGAGAGGGGCAGGGGAGGAGGGACGCTGGGAAACAATGCAGAAGCTTGCAACTTGATGCTGCCGGTCTGATGATACGGTCCATCTTCGAAGCCACTTGTATGGGGGCTTAGCTTCTGGGGCATAAGGGAATGCTTTTTATTACTTGCCCCCCTTGTGAAGGCGAGGGATTGGAAGGAGAGTAAAGGGGAATAAATTAATGTTAGTAAATTACAACCCCATACATGCCTACCGCATGGCAAGCCTGTTCCCCCATGTGGTCAAAACTTCTTCCCCTGCTAAACATGGATTTGAGAGTAATGGGCAATCTCTGGACGCCGCGCCGGCTTACCATTGGTCCACATATGTGCAGATTAGGACATGGCACGAGAACTAGGACATTCCGGATAACAGATTTGCGGTCCTCCCGAAAACCATTTTCGTAGGTAAGATATCTAAGTGATATACCAACACTTTTGAACTCCCCACTTTTTATGTCATGGTGCTTCCACGAGAAGAGTTTACTGCGATTCCATGCGTGAATTGCAGTAAAAAAAAGAAAAAAAAAAAAAAAAAAAGCCGAAAAAACACAATGTGAAGCCGAAAGAAAACGAAAAAGAAAAGACAAATTCCCTTTTTCTTTCAAAACACGAACCGAAGTTGATCATGGGCAGCCATTTCTAGTACTGTATCGACCGCAGCACAACATACCTGCATGAGTTGGGGAACTAACCTGCTTTCGCAGAATCTGCAGGTCATGCGAGATATTTGGGACGATGGGAAGGGAAGGGAGGGCAAGGATTACGAATATACTAGTATTACACATGTTTATGCATGAATATTTTCGTCGGATCAGAAAAGACGAAGAGATTCGTTCAGAGTGATATAACCTAGTTTAGTTACTAGCGATGTACGACACTTCAAATGTTCAAGAGAGATAATTAAAACACTCACCACAAGTTTGTCACTTTAGAGAGAGTTAGTGGGTAACAATGAGGTATGCTTAAATCTTGCTGATGTTTTCCTATTGCCTAGGTATGTATAAGATGTAGCTCATGAAAATCGCCCCGATAGGAAGCGAGGCAAAAATGACCGCCATGCTCTCCGAAGTTTCCCGGCATACGGATGAAAGGGTTCTGCATGTTCGGCTACGCGCAATATACACCATCCTCTTGTTAATGCTACACTTGGTTCCTTCTCCACATAACCTCCCTACTAATTCATTGCCATGCGGAATAATTTAAAATCGCTACCTTTCAGACTATCAATGAGTATAGACCGGGCAATCTGTATGATTTGGATTATCGTGGGAGATTTTTTCTTCGAATCGGGAAACAAAGAAAGCACCTTCTCTCAGATTGGCAGAAAATCATAACAGTAGTGTTTTATAAGATCGTATCAAATATAGGAAGCATCGAGATAAAACAGACACATTACAGCCGTGCCGAACAAGCACGATTGAGAAGACTGCATACTATGAATTAAAGAACTGACCGCATGTGCATACCTTAAAACATAACCAAATAGACATGCCGAAACTACAAAAACCCGTCCTGATCGGCCGCAATGAATATAAATTGTGAAGCATCTCTATAAGACCTTGTTAAGTCTAGGTACCGCGCTTGGCAAACTCAACCCTCAAGATCAAGTGACCGAAACCATCTAGTAACGTGACGGCGGAATGTTAACCGAGAAGCTTAAAATGCTAGTAGGCGGGTAGGGATAGGCATGTCTGAAGGGTGGTGGAAAATTCTCGGCGTAAAAAGAGAGAGGTGTACTTACGGCCATCCATCCGTTCGCAAGCCTTGGCAGCCTCGGCCCTATCTGCAAAACTGACAAAAGCAAAGCCCTTTGACCTGCCAGTATCCCGATCCTTTGCCAGAAACACCCTTGTCACCCGACCGAACCGCTCGAACATAGCTCTTAGATCCTGCTCTTCCGCAAGCTCGCTAACGTTTGTAACACGCAGTGTCGCAAGATCATCCCTTTCCCGGTAACTTCCGGTGCCAGCGAGCTTGTCACCGGCACCAGCAGCTCCCTTACGCAAGTGTGGAGCAATGTATCGTCCAGAACCCTCGGTATCGACCGCGACTTCATTCCCTGCGCTTGGTGCGGCGAGATCGTCCATGGGAGGCAAGGTGTCCTTGTAAGGACACCTCGCCGTGAAGTGGTCTGCCTTACAAATACGACATGTAACCTTCTTATCCTTCAACTGAGTCTTGAGATCTTGCCCTTGTGCAGCTTCCTCCTTCTGGCTCGCCTTCCAGTTCATGCTAGGTTTGAAAAGCATGTTTTCTCCAATGGTGGTCGTGGAGATATCAGGCCCTTTTGGTTTGCCCTTCTCCTTGCCAAACTTTCCCCAGTCCCTACGTTCTGCTACACGCGGGTTGACATGCTCCTTGACAATAGTTGTCTTGATCTTGCGGGTAGTCTTGATCTTCTTGCCATCATCATTAAGGCGGTAAGTGATGATTGTCTTGGTGCCGTCTGGGTTGGCGATTATCTGCTGTGGCGGTAGGGCGCTGGAGTCATCGAAGTCTTCATCTTCTGCCCAATCTACGGCTGCTCTTCTGACAGAGTGCATCGCGGGGGGAGGGGGTATACGTTAGCAAGCTACTAATAGGCACCGCCCAAGTTCTCGAGCGGTGGAGAGATCTGGAGGGTGCAATGGGGGAAGGGGGCAGGGTTTCTCACTGTGAGGCTGGCATTTTGCAAGTTGCGTAAGATTATCCTATGCCCGTCTGCTGTTCCTTCGTGTCTTGCTCTTCTATTCTTGAAATGTGTGTAGGTTTTCTCACGTTGACAAGCCGATATGCGGTGGTGATGTGAAAGATCAAAGTGCTGTGGGGGGTCATGGCGTTGACAGTAGGGACTTTTTTGTGCGCTGTGGCGTTGCCAAGAGTTGCATGGCATTGCAGAGAAAAAGTCACAGCTAGCCTGGCTAGGCTGTTAACAACAGCCCAGTTGAGGTACGGTGTTGCGCCACATGCTGGAAAGCTTATAGCCCACACCTCCGCTGCGTCACTCGTCAGCGAGAGATGTACTGGCCATTGCGATCCATCAGAACCAGCATCGTTCATTTCAACTGCAGCGTGGTCAGTGCTTGTCCGAAAACTCAATCTGAACACTGCAAAGATGTTCCGCCAGAGCCTCACCTCAAAACGTGGCCCTACTAGGAGCCTCGGCACCATGACCTCGTTCTCTGATTTCGGGCGCGGTACTAGCAATACTGATACAAATGCCCCTCTGTTGGTGGCCCGTAAGGCTTGTGCCTCTACGCTTTCATTACCTCGTTCCCCAGCGCTGAGGTGGTCAGTCACGGCTCAATTCCCCACAAAAAAACCTTACAGCCAGCATGTTCGGCATAAAATGAGACTACGGCATATCGGGGACAGGGTAATTCCGATCATTGATAACAAAGATCAGGCATCATCTCAACATTCTACGCCGGAAGAGCCGGAGTTAGAGGAGGATCTCAGTCCTCCGAAAGCCTTGGCCCTTACAAGATCCTTTCTCGCTGTGTGGCTTGGGTTATGGGGCCTAATGTTATATGGTAGACACCGTAGGACGATGTTGTTCATGGAAAAGGCTGAAGAGTTAAAAAAGATGGAGGAAGAAAAACAAGACAGTGGTGGCATAGACTCAAATGGCAAATCATGGGATGTTCTCAAGAGTTCAGACGGGGGAGGGATTGCCATCATGCAAGCCAAAAGGAAAGCCGGTGAACGTGGACCGGAAGCGTCGGTGTTGCAAGCAATTGAAGGCAACACAAAATTTGATATTTTGAAATTCATGATAGCAAACTTCACATACACTCCAAATGCAATGTTTCCAGTTCAGGGAGCGGATTTCAGGCCATGGACCGCAATCACCTCTGCATTTATGCATAGCTCGATTATACACTTGATTTGCTGTTATGTTGTGCTCAGAACACTGACGCCTGACTTGGCATTCAAGTATGGGAATAAGAGGTTCGTTGGTCTGTACTTCGCAGGGGCAGCGCTTGGTGGATTTCTCCAAGGCTTCACAGAGTACTTAGTAAACCCTGCATCGAAGATGACAGCGAAGGAGGTCAGAATGAAATTGTTTTCAAAGCACTCGGATTTACCCAAAGATGAGAAACAGACCTTAGCAAGGTATTTCCAAAAGGCAGTTGGTAGTAGCGTTGCTCTAGCAGCTATAGGTATGTAGCCATCCTCATTATCTCCTGAATTTTAAATTGCAATGCGTTTTGTGGATAGAAGGCAACAGCCATCTAAACATTGTGCAATATTTCACTGGATTCGAAATTCTGGTGAATTGCAAGTTAATGATCTTCACCTTGATAGGCGTAGTTACTGCTTTGTCAGTACCACACTTACGTGTCAGCGTCATGTTTCTACCAATTGCTTTCCCCATCCGCACAGCCATGGCAGGCTTGTGCGCCTTCGACTTCATTGGGGAGTTTCTATATAACCCTGGATTCAACATCGGCCACGGTGGGCATTTGGCGGGTTATGCTGCGGGCATGCTTCTTTGGCTCCTCTGGTTCAGGAGAGTACCGCCTACACAGGCATTTCAAACAAAGTACATGAGGTTCGTCCAGCAGTATTTGGCCCAGCAGTCCAGGCAAAATGCGTCACATGCTTCCCAAATCAGTCAGAACTGGAGAAGGCACTAATGGGTACTGGATTGCAATCGATGGAGACCCAGCAAGTAACATCACCAATTACTCAAGCGGCCTATCTACAAAAGATTCATTCATAGCCTTTATTTTCACTTCCAAAATAAGCACCCCTCTATTCCTATTCTCATACTATCACAAGTGTGAATATTTATGCAGGCAAATGAGAATGAACAATTCCTACATTGCCCGTGTGAATTGGCGGTTAGGAACAGGTTTCAAATTTTGGTGGCTTCGCCTACTTCCGCAGCATGACATGAATCAAATACAGTTGACAAGCAACCTGCAAAATCAAATTGAGCCTTTTCTTTTGTTCTACCGTCAAATTATTCTGTTTTTTCTTGGCTCACGAATTAGAGCACCATCACTAGTATATTAGAGGAAACTGCTGCTTCTTGATTTTGGCATAATACCATAGGTCTTGCATTTGTGTCTAGATCTCCTAGTCTTCAATTAGCATGGTACTTCCTGTGGATTTTGTGGCGCCTTGGATAAGCTGTGCTAAGAAGGTTTCAATGCCATCAATTGGAAATATCATTAGTAGTCTATTTGGTCTATTCTTGGTATATTCTGGTCCGTTGGAGAACGGTGCCATGTCTGCCCTGTTTGCCTGTACTGGTTCACTGTTACTACCATATAAGGTGTCTGGATTCAACTTGAATAACTCGGTTGTGTTTGCATTGCATAAAGCAGATTTCTGTGATATATTTAGAAAAAGGCACCTTGCATATGGCGCTCCTGTGATCGGAACTAGGTGAATGCCACATTTAAGTGTCCATTGATATTTGTTCCATCATCCAATCTCAACTTCATCATAAATTATTGGGCTGAATGTGTATGCAAGCCTCATCCGGTTCTCACACACCAGCGTCCAATTAAGAAGCCATTATCCACACACCTCTGTCAAGGACCCTCGTGATTTGCGGGGGGGATGGCGCATTGACCACCTGCATATTTTTAGTTATTCTTAGCTTATCTATCCCTCATGATAGCATATCTGATATTGCTGTGGCAAACGTGCACCATATGCGCACAAAGACCCAATGTTTTCCCATTCCCAGCATACATCAGTATCCAGTATCCATTTATGCCATGCCATGCCACCTCATGTGCCCTGCCTGGGCCTCCCCTATCTGCGCATAGGAGATACACAGCCTTGGCTATGGAGATTTTTAAGTTTGTGTGATGATAAAACTCAACAACAATAAATGAAACACATCAAGTATTCTACATCTATTGTGGGTTTGCAAGCGGGCCATACCCTTGCCCTACCCCGCCTCGCCCCGCGCCCCCCTCTGGGGTCTTAGCCCCATCAAGTACCCAAATACGTCTTTTACGAGTGGGCTTGTAGACGACAGTATTTCACTGCCAAGCGTCTTCAGGTCACCGTACCCTCCTCCTATTGCGGCCACCATCCCACCTTTTTACTGCCCCTCAAAACCCTCACCGATGGCCCTTGCCCGGCGTCTCTTTTACCCGACACCAAGGAGTCGCATTCGTAGTCGCCCTGCCACTCCCCACCAGCAATGATAGCTCGCTAACAACTTGGGGCTAGGATAGGCTGGAAGGCATAGTGCATGCACAATGAGCTAAGAATAACTCTAAACTTAGAATCTACATTGCAGCAGCGTGCGTGATAGGTACAAGCGAACTATCCACTTCTGTCCTTAGAACTGCGCAGATTGTGCATTAACATGTACGTGCGTCCAGTGCTCCTACATTACATCGTATGTGTGATACGAGATGGACAGCTCCGTAGGCGTGGACAGCTGCAGGCACAGAAAGAAGGGGAGCAAAACACTCGACAGGGGGATACGGTACGAGCTTTTTGATTGCTCAACCTTTTTGCTGCGTTTGGTTAGGACTCTGGCCGGGGCCATGGGTATGGGTTTGCGATTCCACGACCAACTGAGAAGTAATCGCCCCCTCGTTCAGAGTGGGAGGGCCCCGAAGAAGTCACGACCAGCAGGGGAGCTCGACGCGAGACTCGAGTTTTAAGCAGCCCGGTCTGTCCGAACTCGGATATCCTCTTGAGCTCCGATAACAGTTTAATTCTTCAGAGGAGAAATTTCACCTTTTCAGCTAAAGTTTCCACTCCGCGATGTGCGAAAATAATTTATCTTCATGAATTCGTTAACTAGACGGAACTAATTCGGCAGGTGCAGGTATCCAATTTTCATCACTGCATGTGTGTACCTGTACTGTATGTGCCGTGCTGTTTGCTCTCGTTTCTCCACTGGTTGGTCATGGCGGCCTGGACTGATCGAAGCAGCTGCACCACGCTGCGGCACGCATCATCACACACTGCATACCAACATAATCTTAATCACAACACCACAGACTCGGACCCACCCTCCCCCCCCCCCCCCGCAAACCCCCAGTTTCCTTAGAATGCATGCACGCATAGATTCACGCATCTTCTTCCTTTCTTTTTGTCTTGGACGAGATTGCTTTTGTGTTATGCTTTTTTCTTTCTCATGCATACATCACTGTCTTCAACTACATAGGTGTTTACTTTTTATAGCGCAAGGCATGCATACATATGGAATCACTGAGGTAGGGTGTCTTCACCCCACGTACTTTATCATCCATCCATCATCCTCCTGACTACCGTATGCATACTAGTCCCTCCTCCTCCCCCTAAATTCTGTACATATGCATATACTGTCATAGATGCTTGGGTACATGACACTAACTGTTTCTCACGTTTCATGAATATAGATGGTTTGATGCCGTAGCATACACAAACCATACATGCTAGTACATATATACATATTGGTCACAAATTGAGCATCTACATATTTGTATATCGATTGAATGATCTTCGATCACCCTACTCTACTAACTAGTAACCACGCTACCCTCCCTTTCGAGTCATGGATGTCTCGTAATTTTCCAGGTGGTGGTGGTGGTTTGGGTTTGCTTTTGTGTGCCTCAAAGTCTGCCTTCCATATGATATGCCGCACGCCACCACCTACTGAGCTAACCCACAGGCAGGTGATTATTTATCTGCAGCTGGTTCGGCCAGAACTAATAATTCCTTTTTCTTCTACCCTCTCCCTAGCGCTACATTTTCGATTGACTCCATTGTCTGATAAGCTGATACGTGAACGCAGACGCTCATGACCACAACGCGACCGTTCATTCACGAGATTGCAATGCCTGTTTATTCACAAACAGTACCTTCTATTACCCTATAATAAGTTGTTTATATACGCTTTTGCTTTTTTTACCCCCTGCCTCCTCTTTCCTCTCACGATAGCTCTTGCATTAGCTCGCCATGTCCCCAGCTAGTCCTGCCTGACTCGTTTACCTGAAGGTTTAGTTCGAGACCTGACTTACCTGACGTACTTTAAGATTTCTTGCGACCTCCGCTAACCAGACTAGGTACTTCCACCTCCTACTTCAGGCAGAATTAAGAGAGGAAACGTCAACCGCTCACATCAACGACTACAACAAACCAATACGCCCTTCCGTACTTATGCCGTCCTGGTACATGCATAGATATATGTAAGTGTATATTCGGTTTTGCTATCGCGATCGAAATATTGGGGTACATACAGACGTAAGACAAGGCAAGAAATATGACACACGGTGGCCCAGACCCCGCGCGCATGTGCATGCCTACTTACTTGGATGCTTAAGTTCTAGAAAAGTCGCGGCGTGGTCGTACAAGGATAGCCGTCTGCAGTATGCATGGCTAATGAGCGTAATACGGCAAGTCGTATCATGTTTTGCCGTCTTCTGTTAGGGGCCAAGCGACAACTTGTCCGCGCAGCTGTAATCAAGATTTACGATATAGCGGCCAGTTTGAATAACTGTACGTGAATTCCAAATTAATACAGTCGGCGATCAGTCATCACAATGTCCACGGCGCCTATAGCTACTCCGACTAAGAGTTGATACGTAATGGCAATCATAGCTTTAGGCTAGGGCTCATTACTCTCAAGTTGCTCGAGTCCCTTAGTCACCTCATCAATCTCAAACCTCAGAAACGCTTGGTCTTGGAGACTCTAAAGTAAACTTGTTGCGTATGATAGTGAATTACCATGCTCGCCCGTACCTAATCAAATGATCCTGGCGGCTGCAGCCCAACCGCATCGGTTTGTTAGTGCACAGTCCAGGCAAGACCGTTGGATGTACCGTTCAACCACGTTACACTCCACTAGCTACATAACACCAGCCGGATTTTTTTTTTTTTTTTTTTTTTTGTTTTGCTCATACTTAAGGTTTCGACGTTATAATCGCGCCCCCGTATGGCCTTAGGTTACTCCATCTTACAATTTTACGCTCTGTACATGAAACTGCAAACTAGAAATTCATAATGTGAAATTCTGAAGTGAACCTTCAATGCAATCTCGGCGTGATGGGCCCGGTAGGAATTACTGGATTAATGGGTATCTGCATATTCTTGCCTTCATGTCTTCCACTTAATGAGGGAGATGGTAGGATCCAGTCCCCAAGTAGAGAGTACGGCCCCGGAAGTAAGTAATATCAATCGATCTTGCTTGCAGCTGCTTCTAGCTTACTCTTCTAACTACCGCATTAGCTATACCTCGGGTTCAACGCGCTGGTGAGATGATCAATGGGCGATGGGCCCCGGGCGCATCCCTAGTACTCACCGGCGCCGGCCCCGGGAACCGATGAGTAGGATAGGAAATCGAGAGCGGCAGCCAGGCAAAAGCTCTATTTTCCTCAGGCAATTGGATGGGCAAGTTCGATTAGGGATAGGGATCAGGAAAAGTGAGTGAGGCGGAGGGGAGGCAACCTCGACAGGTGACCCATCATTAAACAACTTCCAATCTTACTACAGAGAATTGTCCCAGCTTTCTTGGCCTGCAGTGGGTATCAACTTGGCAAGCGATGGCGGTCTGGAACTCCCATTCCGGCCTCCCTTGAAAGTCGCCAAACTTCCCCATGATGCGTCATCATATCACTCAGCTGTGGCTCTAGTTTTTTGTTTATCTTGAGCTAAAGCTAGAACTAGAAGCCGGAGCTGGTCTAGTCTCGTCACCGGAGCTGGCTGTTGGCGGTTTGATCAGGTCCGGAGATGTTTCTCCTGGCAGTCCATCCACTCACTCCGTTCATGCATGATAGATACCGCAACCCAGAAGCGCTTCCAAAACTTACAAGGAACACTGAGCCTTCAGCAGAGATGTTGCAACTAAAAAACGGTCCCATGATGTTAAGCATTTCCTTCAGAATCAAAATATGCAGCAAATGAATGAATGAAAATAGAAACATGAAATCCAACGGATCTAATTCAAATGAGAGAAAAAAATAAAAAATAAAAATAAACAAAAATAAAAATAAAATACTGAGAATATCCCTCAACCTGCATCTCTGGTTGGCCGCTGGAGCTCCTACCTTAACTGTCCTCATTCTATCCTTCCACCCGCCGCCTACAAACATGTGACACCTCCTCCAATGAATGCATTTTCCAAATCCGAAGCTTCCATGCTTCTGCCAGCCCAATCAACATTTGATCAAATCAGCGCTGACTTTTTACATTTTCTCCCCACCCCTTTTTTGGGGGGGGCCTTCTATTTTTCATATCTTTGAATATATTTTAGATTTATTCTATTCTATTCTATTCTATTTTCTCTAAATTTTTATTTTATTTCATTCTATTGCATTTTGGAGCGAGACATGGTTCACGTGTCTGTGTTTGATTCTGACGCAGGTCCCTGAATACATACATAATGCTCATGACCAAATTCATTAGAACAGTGTTTGTATTTTATTTTTTATGAGTTTTTCTATGCATACGTAACTCTGGTGATGAAATGAATGGGAGGGCGATGAATGGGGCATGGCAAGTGAGACAAGGCAAGACAAGAGAGGCAGCAGCACACAAAGGTAAACCAGAAATGTGAGCGAAATGAAGGGCTGGACAATCAAGCCTCGTTCCGGGACTGCATCATATCCAAGTTATTCAGGAATCGGCAGTTTAATTTCTCTCTTGGAGCTTGCCAGTGCGCTGGGGTGAACATTATCATACCTCACGTGATGAGCTCTATCACTTAACTCTCAGCCTCGCTGCACCATACTGCATCTAGATGTTGGTTAGAGCTACTGCTGCTCTTGGATGTGATCATGATTTGGGCCACTGCTCACTTTCCCTCTCCATCCCATCCGCAATATACCTATATTGTCACAATAAGATTGTGGTGGGTAAGTAGCATCGATATCCACCACCCCATATGTGGCAGAGCACGCACCCTGCGAAGTGTTTTTTTTTTTTAGAGTATAGCATGTATAAGAATTATTCAAAGATGGTAGAATGCAAGGACGAATAGAAATTAAAAACCCCTGAGAATACTGGCGCCTCCAAAATGATCAAAACAAAAGGAGAAAAGCAGAAAATAGAAACTCCCCCTAATTAGGATGATGATAATAATAATGACAATAAACAATTATGAGCTTTCGCATCCAAAGATAGCCCTGGGCAATGTCAGGATCATCACTAGCAGCAGAACATGACATGACTCATGTGCATAGTTGCATCGAAAATACCAATTGCTAACCAATTGCAGCCTGATATCAAGTATAGGAGGGTGTACCATGGCCAAGGATTCCAACATACCAGGGGGCCTCCTATTCGTTCCTCCTTGAACAAATTTGTCTAGTTAATTTATTATCCTGAATGGATGCGCCTCTGGATCGCCATATCGTCAGCCCAAGATCATTTGCTTTTCATAGCCTAACCGCCGAGGTTCTAATACAGGTAGACCAACCAGTGCTGAAAACCCACTTGTCCAAGTTTCCCATCTCTTCATCCGTAAAGATTAAATATAAATACCTATAGGAATAGTAGAGACTTGTTAGCATTATACTAGCGTTGCTTCGCCGACAATAAACAAGGCTGATAAAGCATCCAGCCGCCAAGCGTGTCCCTATATTCTTTACGCCTATTGCCATGCACGGATGAAAGCAAGGGGGTAGGCACTTACTTCAGTGTCTCCGCTAGTTTGTCAGGAACGTAAGGGTCACAGTTAGCTAGTCAATCTCAATAATAGCAAGTAAAAGAAGGCAGATATTCCAATTCAGTGCGCTGATAAAGCCAATGAAGAAGCTTAATATGCCGTCGGCAAGCACCGATAATTGCCACGATACATCAGCTTAGTTAAAGCGAAATCTACCAACATACCTCCCCAAAAGCTCTCGGACTTGTCATTCTGATTCTGCGGCCCAGCTGGATGAGTGACATCTCCAATCTCGGCATAACCAAATTCTGCTGTACTTGCGTTTATCATCGCGCTGAATGCATCCCAAGCCCAATCCTGGTAGGTTCGATTCCCTGTGATTCTGTACGCATAGAAGTAGGATTCGACTGTTTCTGGACGGAGCATCCATCTGGCATCACTTATCCAAAAACCCTTCTCTCGTAGCTGTCGTCTTTGCCCCTCACCCTCGGGCTGATATGTGGGCTGCAGCGGTGGTTCTGGGATCCAAGCGAAGTTCTCAGGTCCAACCCGTGTAGTACTTGTGACATATGTGTGATGACAAGCATCGACGATATCAAGCCCAAGTTGGATGATATCCTCACGATTCAGGTACTTGCCGCCTAGAAGAAAATTGCCTCCCGCAAAGCATGCAAGATGTCCCATTTCGTTGAGTAGCCAGCCATTCTTCCATTGCGAAAGGAAAAGCTTTCCCTGCGTTTGACCTTCCGGAGGGCTACCTCTAACAGCAAGATACTTCATTGTGGACTCAACTGCCTGGATCCATCGATCCTTGTACTTTGCAGAATGGCGGTCTCGAGGAGAGAGTATACTTGCTTTGATCAAGTACTACAAGTAGTCAATTAGGGTCCAATCCGCCAGTTGAGGGTAATGGAGAGTTACCTCGTAATAACTAAGCACATTGCATGTTAGCTTATGAACGAATGAAATAGAAGTGAATTTCACTTGATAGTGAATCGTACGAATCATGTCCAGCTCCCCAACTCCGATGCTTCTCGATGGCAACTCCAGTGAGGATGTCTATGGGTGAGCTGATAACCGAATTTAGAATGCATCACCCATAATACAGATGTAACTTGCAGGACTTACTTTACCAAGCCTGGCATATCTTCAGCATTCCTATCCGATAGTCAGTAATTGAGGAATCTAAGGTTATTGACGTATAAGTTGTACTTGTTCCACACAAGCGGCGCCCAAGCCCGAGTGGCGTTTCTAAGGTATATGACATCCCCAGTAAGTTTACTTAAAACTTTGTTTTCCAAATAATTTGAACCAGCACGGGCAGGTCCAATTGTTGGATGATCAAAGTTTGGATATGGCTTCTCTTCATCAAGTTCAATACAGCCTTTCCCAGAAGTGAAGTTTACCTAGTTCGCTCAATGCAGTTTGTCAAGACAAGATCATTCAGAAGTAGAATTCTGGGGTCACTCACCCTTGGCCAGATCATTCCAGTAGGAGAGTCATAGCTAGGTCCTAGCCGGTTTGCAAGTATAACTGCCTGTTCAAGAAGGCCGTCTCTTTGTGAAGGCTGGACAAGACCACGCCGTATGACTCCTTCGTCAATCATATCAATTGTGGAGACCAAGGCACCCAGATATCTATCGCGTTTCTGTTACCCTCAACTATTCGAGGTTGCAGTATACATCGCTTACCGAATCGTGGTCTCAAATGGATCAACCAAATCGCTGGTTTCAGTAAAATCTATATGCAGGGTATAATTCAACTCCAAAAGAAACTCCTCTTCCAATCTCATAAGAGCTGTAGTAGTAAGTGTATCGACAATCGTCGCCGCCCACCCATTTCTATTCCAAAATATTAGATAGCAAGGACTCGGCGAAGTGTGTAGTAAGACTCACCTCGTATTCTGGCTTTCTCCGGTAATTGGCTTCACTTCATCCCGACCCCAAGCTTTCAGTTTATATTTCCAAAACGTTCTTCTCATGGCTTGCACAACTGCGTCCGCTTTCTTGGCATCTCCAGCAGGTACACCCTTGGATTTGAAGTCGAATTGAATTTGATATCCAGCTTGAGAAGATACCCGTGCTGACTTGTGCCATGATGTATGTGGGTAATACTTTGTTTCAAATATGGGTGCAGATAGGGTATCTGTGGATAGGTACGTGTATAGAAAAATGGTAGTAATGACACCTGCCAGAATAAGATAGCGGTGACGGTATCTTGTGGCAGGACGAAAGCGTGCCATATTGAGGGTATTACTAGGGGTAGTTCAGCTTGCGTATGCTCCAGGGGCTAGAGAGGTTTGCTGCTGGCTGGATACCTGCCAATTCCTATTCCTTTCAGTCAAGGTCAGTAAAGCGGCTCGGAAGTCCTGGAGGTCTGGAATTGATGTGCTGAGGCACTCACCAGATGGTTAAGGATCAATATCTCCTGTATTTGAAGACTCGGCTCGGATTCGGTGTTAGGCGGGGGCTTTGAAGTTGAGACGTTGGGGGCTGTAGGTGCACTAGCATTGAGAGTGGTTAGTAGGTGCTGATGTGCACAGGCAGATCTCTCACAAAGCCGTATCACTGGGCGAATGACGGCGTACTCGAGTACATGCCGTTTTGTGGCTCTACTGCTGGCGAGGACACCCGTGCCCCTACGCCTGTGCAAGGCTCCTGAGCTATCGCGTCCCATGGGCGTCACGTCGCACTCGTCACTGCTGTCCCCTCTTGTCGGCATGCCGGTCTGGTGTGGCCCGCGTTGTCCTGCGGCTTGGCGTCTGAGGCCCTTGAACCAAGCTCCCTTCTCCCACTCCTCCAGATCGTCTCGAAGAGCTGCCCACCCTTTCGCAATCGCAAGAAGCTTCGCCAATTATAGCCGATCTCAAAGCCCCTGAAAAAATAGCGATGCCTGTGAGTGACTTGTACTGATCCCAGACCTTATCCCCTAGCTGACGTCGTTCGAATTCAGGCCTACAATTCCGCGTTCTTGCAAGACACTGATGTCCGGATCATAGGTACTTCATCTCTTTTCTTAGCTATTGGGCATGTGCTTATCTAGCAGGAAACTTTGCTCTTCTTCCGCTCCGAACGAAAATCAGGGGCCCTGCCTACACACTCCCTCCGCTTCCAGCCGGCGTTGCTGAGCTTGATTTGGACCCTGACCATGAAAGCTACGACATTCTTGATGAGACACTCATCTTGTTCCGTGCAAATACGCTTTTCCGAAACTTTGAAATAAAGGGCCCTGCTGATCGAGTGCTCATTTACGGGATTCTCTGGATTAGCGATTGCCTTTCTAAAATCAAATCTACTCACACCTTTCGGGAGGCAGAGAAGGCTATCACCACGGCTGCGTTGGAGCATTTTGCAATACCTGGTGACCCCGCATTCCCGTTAAATGCGTTGTACCAGGGTCCGAAGGAAAGGGGTGAGGCGGAAATTCTCAGAGGGTACATTGGGCAAATGAGGCAAGAGCTGGGGATTAGGTTGTTGGGTAGGATATATACGGATGGGACTGGAAAGCCTAGTAAGGTATGCGCTGTACTGTTTGCCAACATTGAATTTTCAAATCCACTAACCATGTTCCATAAAAGTGGTGGCTAAGTTTCTCCAAACGACGTTTTATGGGCAAGAGTTTGTAAGGATATAACGGAGATGACATCATCGATGAATGGACTTGCATGAATACCATCGCAGGACATTATCATTTAGAAATAGACCTTTTTTCCTATAGGAAGGGCAGATGTTAGTACCTGTGATGGCGAGACATGGTCTGCGGATTGTCCCACTATTGCTATGCCAATTTCGAGCTGTCAAGGGCTGTTCAGGTCACTGGCTCACTGGGACATTTCACATTGGGATGGTTTACATCTGGGCCCATCATCGTCTGGGCAGTGTGGGCCGATCAGTTGATTGCGGCGGAACACATGCCAGATCTCCGCTAGCTCGCTGACAGGCGCCGTAGTCATATACATGCGTGCGTCTTCTCGTCGCTCGACGGAGGGCAGAAGTAGACCTATGTTGCCTGTGCTGCTCAGCTTTTGACTTCCAGAAATGCCGCACTGGGCTGCTTTCATACGTAGAGACATGTGTGGGCACAACGGCAGTTCGCGGGTTGCACATACTGTAGTAGCCGCGGTGGTAGGACCCTGAGCGGGGGGCACCGCGCCAGTAGCACGAGCTGAACGCCGGACCGTGTTCTGATGTCGCCCACTCCAGACGTTGCCAAGCCCGTCAGACACCGCAGTTAGGCCCTTACGGGAAACACGGGCGAGCGGTTAGAGGTTTTGACAATTTGGTTCGGGAAAGAAGGGTGGTCGAGGACGCAAAACCTCTGCTTGAGAGCAGCAGGGCGAATTAGACCTATCAACTATGGAAAGTAGGGTAAGGAGTAAGAGGTCAGAGGAGGAGGGGATAGGGAGAATGGGAGGGTTGCTTGCGGAGGGTTGCTTGCGGAGGGTTGCTTGCGGAGCTTTATATTTTTTTACCTACTTATTTTTGTTTTTTCTTCAGGCACGGCATATGGCTTTCGTTTCTATTTCCTAGAGGCCGTTTCTTTTGTATGCCTGGGCACGAGTACTATGGATGACCTCCCGTGGGCGCAGATTCACAGGCGCAGATTCCTATGCAACACTCAAAATTCTCAGGCTCCCAGATTCTCAAATTTGTCAGCACATCACGCGCCACTGCCACTACAAAGGCAAGTACATACTTCATGCACCCATTATTGCATGCAAAATTATCTACACCTATCGCTCACGCAACTACCACTTTTTAACACTTCGCAATGCTTGCTTAGGTCAAATAAAATTGCTTTCATCATTGTCGCTTGATTTGAAGACCCAACAGACAAGCAAATAATTAATAAAAGAACTTCTTCCAACTCATCACCTGTATGAGTGGAGATATTTGGCGTTGACATGTACCGTCACTTAACTAGTAGTGCCTGGCGACCGGGATGTGCAGGTTTTCTTGGCACCCCTCCTCCTATATTTCCAAACGTAATATCTCTAGCATTAGGCATGTTAGCAGCATCATGTAAAGTGCAGCATATTTAGCAGGCATAGCTGAATATTTGGAGGATATCTGATAGCTGTACTTTTCGTACACCATTTTTCATTCAATTATATGCACAAAAAGTACAGTTCTCTACCCCCCTTGCATACCACAGAATAGCATATACCAAGTACTACATGACTGTGCTCAATTATAGCTCTTCGCACTCTCAAGTGGCCATAGAGGAAGGTTAGCTAACTCATACAATTATAGAATAGGGTTGGTGTAGATTTTTAAGGGCTCAAAAGCAGTAGCCGAAATGTCCGAAAGTGCCGGAAGTGCCGAAACTGCCAATATGTCCTATTGTAGATATAATATAGCCTACCGCGACCCATATACCACTCTAAGCAGTATTTCCATACTCTCCCTATAGTCTATAAAGTTTTGTACAGCAAATATGCACTAGAATAGTCATTGTATAATATATTAATTCTTTCACCACTTTATTCTATTAGCAAGGAAAAATTTATGCTAGGTGCTACCAGCTTGACCGCAGGATGCTGTTATACTCTATAGACTATTTCCTGGCTGCTTTGCACACTCTGGATATCCATAATTATTAGTATCATAGGCATTCCGAGTGTTCCTGCCATCCTTACTGTCATAGGTATCATGGGTGCCCTTGGCCTCTTTATACAGCTTCTTACAGTGTACTGTCCTAATGTCATTGCTCAACACTGAACACCCTGATAAATACTCCCTTATCTAGTCACTCTGACGCCTATGCAGCCATTGTAGGGCAATGGACGTCTAGAAGTATACTAGCTTGTTCTATTACTATAAGGAAGATGCAATCCTTATCAATATTAATATCTATATCAACCTATATAGACCTGTATGGCGGTGGTTTTGTAATCCTTATCCTGCCTGTCAGTTCTGATATATATCGATATCACAAAAGCTCATCTCACCTGTTAATCCTGTCAGTTAGGCATATACTATTATGGCCATAGGAGTGCTCATAGGAATGCTTCCATACCTGCCAATTCTACTGCTGAATACTGTCCTCAGTGTAGACACCTATCATAGCTACCAATCCTGTAATCTTGCTATACTGTGGCATTCATGAGAGCATTTTTCTAGCAGTAAGTACTATCAGTCCTGCTATATGCAATGTTATTCGTGGGTGGGTGCCTTCCTAGCAGTAAACGCTATCAGTCATAGTATACAGCGCTGCAGTTAAGAGGGCAGTTTCATACCCATCAATCCTATCATTCCTAGTGTATACTATTGCTGCTTCGAGTAACAGTAGGGACATTTTGGTAGTTTCGGCATTTCCGGCACTTTCGGACATTTCGGCTACTGCTTTTGAGCCCTTAAAAATCTACACCAACCCTATTCTATGATTGTATGAGTTAGCTAACCTTCCTCTATGGCCACTTGAGAGTGCGAAGAGCTATAATTGAGCACAGTCATGTAGTACTTGGTATATGCTATTCTGTGGTATGCAAGGGGGGGTAGAGAACTGTACTTTTTGTGCATATAATTGAATGAAAAATGGTGTACGAAAAGTGCAGCTATCAGATATCCTCCAAATATTCAGCTATGCCTACTAAATATGCTGCACTTTACATGACGCTGCTAACATGCCTGATGCTGGAGATATTACGTTTGGAAGTGTAGGAGGAGGGGTGCCAAGAAAACCTGCACATCCCGGTCGCCAGGCACTACTAGGTAAGTGACGGTAGATTTAAGGGGGATGACATGTTTAATTTTTGGTGTTGCTGAGGTTAGATATGCAAATTACAAGATATGCAGTTTATGTTGCCTAACCCCTTTTGTTTGTCTTGAAAAATTCCTGGACGGGGGTTTGAAAATCTTCTGGGCGATGGAGCACTGATAAACTGTGAATCTGCGCCCATCCAATGTCTAAGCCACGCGCAGTCCCGGAAAAAGTGCAATGGCCAGGCGCTGTCGGGAACGTTAAGTAATAACAAATCTGTTCCGACAGCCTATCATAGGCGAAACGGCTGCCCTGGCGCTGTGCAGCTATAGGCTGCATTGCCGCGAGCTAGGATGTATCATGTAGCACCTACTAGGTATCACGATATCTTGCCCTGTCTTGTATGCGGCCGTACGATAGCGTCTTGTGGAGGCCATGATGCCGTCGACCAGCTGCCAGCGCCCAGAGCGTGCTAGCAGGCCATGGGAGAAATCTAGCGAGGCACTTAGAAACAACAGCACCTAGCCAACATCACGCCAGAACACATAACTTGCAGCGGTATTCCTCATAAGTCTGCGGCCTGTACTCGGGGGTACGGTAAAGTCTGTGGAATTATGTAGAGCCAAGATACCCACCTGGATTCACGTGGTACTTCTGTTGCTATGGGACCTATGGAGCCAAGGAAAAGTGGTGTAAAAAAGGAAGTATGATAAAATGCTATATACATGACAACACTAATATATGAGAAAATGCAATCATTTTGTAAAACGACTCAAAAAAAATATTGCAACCATGAAACGCAATCAAAAAACTCAAAAAACTTGAAACTTGTAGGAAGGGCAAAAAAAAAAAAAAAAAAAAAAAAAAAAATCTCATACCTCAAGTGAAAATCAATAAGGCGTCGCCTCCCCATTAGGTTGTTGCTGAAAGAGGGGGATTATGTGTCGTATCCTGTATATACTTGTATGTAAAGAGGGGCAGGCCGGAGGTTCTGCTCCTCTCTCCTAACCTACATTATACAAGAAAAGTTCTTTCTTAAGATTTCCGGCCTTGAGTGAAGGAATCCTCCGACAGTACTGTTCTCGTGCCCAGCGGAGTACTAGTGCTAGCAGAGGACTGTCAACACTAATAGAAAAATCATTAAGTTAGCTAACAGGTTAGATATAGTAGAAGAGCTATTAAACCTACCTATTGAGCTGAAGCTGCTGATAGAGAGCGGTCGGACGTGAGAACAGAAAGCTACCGATACCAGACTCTCATGATCTACTGTTTATTTTCTGTTGCAACCGCGCGCATTCAACATGCCCACTACTTGTTTACTGGCTGGTCAGTGTTGACCCATCACAGCTGCAACAGAAGTACCACGTGAATCCACGTGAGTACCTTGGCGCTGCATATTTCCACAGACTTACTGGCAACCCCGAGTACATATAGTCTCGTAACCAGACTACTGTACATATACCCGTGCATCCCTTCACTCCATTTCCACAAAGAACGTCTGGCTCCGATCACACGACACATGATTCCTCTTGCTGCTACATTGTTTGATATCTGCCATTGGCACCTCAAGACCCCCTATTTGGCCTTATAGCAGCCTACAAAGCCGACACATTTGAGAAGAAGGTGGATTTAGGGGTTGGAGCTTACAGGGCCGATAATGCAAAACCATGGATTCTGCCAGTTGTGAAAGAAGGTAGATACAGAGTGAACACATTATATAAACCAGTACCAAATAACTAGCAACGAGATTTATAGGCGGAGGAAATTGTGAAAAGTGATCCTGATTTTAATCATGAATACCTGCCCATCGCAGGGCTGCCAGCGTTCACCTCCGCAGCTGCGAAGTTGGTTTTTGGAGCGGACAGTCCAGTCATTAAAGAGAATAAGGTTTCCCTGAATTCATGCCATATAGTATTACATTGCAGAGTGAGTTTTAACATTTGCTCGCAGGTTGCTTCTCTACAAACAATTCCTGGCACTGGGGCAGTTCACCTGGGTGCCCTATTCCTCGTCAATTTTATCCTCGACCAGAGAACCAGAAACTATACTTCTCAAATCCTACCTGGGCTAATCACGCGCAAATCTTCTCTAATGTCAGTCTTCCTACTACAACATACCCATATTGGGACCCAGCAACGAAAGGCCTAAATATTTCTGGTCTTTTAGAAACTCTGGAAGCTGCCCCAGAGGGCTCCATAAGCTTGCTTCACGCATGTGCGTATAACCCCACTGGAGTTGATCCCACCCAGGAACAATGGGTTCAGATTGCTGAAGTGATGGGGAAGAAGAGGCATTTCTTTTTTTTTGACTGTGCCTATCAAGGATTTGCCTCAGGTGACCTTGCAAATGATGCCTGGGCAGTTAGATATTTTGCCGAAGCCGGGTTTGAAATGTGCGTTGCACAATCATTCTCAAAGAGCCTCGGACTCTACGGACAGCGTGCGCGATGTTTCCATTTTGTCACTCATACAGAAGATGCTCGCAACCGCATTCTCTCAGCTTCAAATATTACAAAGGAGTGAGATATCGAATCCTCCAGCCTATGGCGCGAAAATTGCTGCAACGATATTCAACAATGAGGCACTTTTCAAAGAATGGGAGGACAATTTGAGAACGATGAGCGGGAGGATTATTGACATGCGGAAGGCGCTGCCCGACAAATTGGTTGGGCTGGGAACGCCTGGGGATTGGTCCCATATCACAAAGCAGATTGGAATGTTTAGCTTGTAAGTTGCCGTAAACCTCATTAAATGAGATCTGCTAACTTTAATCCCAGCACAGGCTTTGACAGAGTCCCAGGTTTTGAGGCTTCGAGGGGAATATCATGTATACCTTGTAAGTGCTAGCTGTAACAATTCCCGGTCAGTCTGATACGTGATGTGATTTATAGACCAAAAACGGAAGGATATCAATGGCATGACTGAACACACGCAATGTAGAGTATTTTGCTATAGCTATGGATAAAGTTGTGAGAGAAATGCAGTGAGAGGGTTCGTTGTCTTATAGTCCTGATGCTACCTTCTTTTGAACTGTTACAAAGAAGTAACAAGGGGCGCTAGTCAGCAAGACTGGTAAGCGCTACGACGTGGAGAGTACGACAGCCTGACAAGCGGGCTCCATAACAGGTGCGTATAAAATCGAGTGCTAAGCGGCCCGTACGGATACTCCTATATATTCCGACCGTACTACCGGCGGTCACCGGTAGTTTTACCTTTTGGTGCAACAGTTTGCGAAACGGCCGGTTGCAACTCATAACAAGAGCTGATTCTTTTTTTTTTTCTTTTTCTTTGAAATTGACGCATTTCTCTGTGGTTTCAGTATTCTCGGTGCCTCACCACAAGCACCATAGCGGAATCTGAGAAACTCACAACGGGGCTGGATTGTTTATGATATCCCGAACAAGCGTGGGATATCCCTGTTTTGTAGATTAAGAATCCCACATTCTATTAGCCCCCCAAACTTCTCTAGTGACATGCCCGAAGCAGTAATCAAATGTGAACTGGGGGTGTGATACACTTGAAGCAAGGCAAGTCATTACCTGATTAGAACTGGCGGCTGCTGTTCTTCTGATAATACTTGAGATTTGGTATATATATTCAACATAAAATCTAACATATTGTGAACTCTGATGGAGATGAAGCAGTTTTGGTGAAAGAGGGCTCACAGGGCTGGCCAATTGGAATACATTTGATTTATAGTCCTTGGTATACCTCTGAAGTCAATATCTTGCATGCATCCTATAATGAAAGTACATCTCGATACTTGAGACTGCGCTCGTTTCTAACCTCTCTATCCTTTTTGCAATGCATTGCATTGCGGGGTAGGGGTAAAACATCTCGTCACTTGCCCCGCTGTCCTCAGATTACCCCACCATAGGTAAGTCTTGGCAGGTTTGTTACAAGTAGCTAAAGTAACGGTCCCACTATCATTCGAGTGGGAGTCTATTTAACTGGTACGGGTTGAAGGGAGATGGGAGATGCGTCGTCACTTGGGGTTCCGAGTCTATGGAGTATCACCCGCTGCAACTGCCAACTGCGCTCCGCGGGATCTACAGTAGTTTGTTTACATAACGTTCGCTTAATATGCTGCCAAAACAATCTCGAAAATGCGTAGAATTCGATAACCATGATGTCAACATTGCCAAGACTCTCTAATGCAAGTGTAGGCGTGTCTCACCAGCCCAAGAGATACCTGGTTAGCCGGTAGGGACAGAACGGAGTTGAGCATAAGAGAAGAGGATTAAAAAAGATCTATGCAATAGTGACCCCATCTATACAGGTTTGCCAAGGCGCCCGGCATGATCCCAGTCTGAAACAGCGTGACTTAAGCCTCAAGATCTCTTGGCAATTATGATCCGTTAGGAAAGAGGGTAGCCATATTAGGAAGTTGCAGGCATACTGGACGAGAAAACCTTTTTTTTCCCTGTTTTCATGACGCCACTGAGATTTTTCCCCTGTTCAAGTTTCGGATGATCAACTAATACTATTTTATTTAGTCTATTCATGATATTACATATCTTCACACTACAATGCAATAAGCATTAATTCTAGCGAAATATGCGACCATTGAAATTCAATGTAGTCACATAACGTACCGGTATTGAAATTTAATACAATATATCCTGTCGCATATTTTATATCTAGTTGCAAATTTTATGTATATTCTGGTCATCTATTTTATATTCTAGTCGCTTATTTCATTTCAAGTTCATAATATGAGAATATTACATAGAACTACAATATTAAAGTTCAATATAATATTCTGATAGCATATTTTATTGCGAACTTGAAAAAAACATGTGACTACAAATTATATATTGAATATGCAACTATATTGAAGGTTCAATGGTTGCATATTTCACTATAAATGAGTAGAATAAAGAATTTATTGCATTGGCGTACAATGTTATGTAATATTGTGAATAGACTAAATAATATAGTATTAGTTGATCATCCGAAACTTGAACATTACCATCGTACAAGTAGAGCACTACCACTTTCCTTGTTCTCGTACTGTCGCAAACCCCTGATAGAAGGTTTTAGAAGTAGCAGAAATGTGGAATAGATGAGCCTGAGCCGAAAAGAAGTATGAAAACGACCTTGCTTGCTTGCACCATAATCCAGATCCATGTGGAAAAATCGAAGTAATTGCGCATTAAGTATAGTGAGATTCACAATTACGGAAAATTATCGGCGCCAAAAAATTATTTGATGAGAGTGGGATTCGAACCCACGCAGGTTTCCCTACCAGGAGGTTTGTGCTAAGGATGGTTCCTTAACCTGGCGCCATAGACCAACTCGGCCATCTCACCTAGTCATTAAATAACTGCTCATTATTTATGTAATGACATATAGCCAGAACATGGATAGTGCACAAAAATAGCCAACATTCCAGTTATCAAATTGGAACGGACACACGCTGGTAACGACCTTAGGTCTAACCGCAAGACCGACTATAAATCGCAGAGTTCAAACAACGTCAAAATCTAGGCTTGTTTGAGAACTCGATGTTTGCGAAGTTGTCTACTTAAGTGCTCACAAGGATGAGGCGGGGGCAAAGTTGTAACTTGGGATAAGAGATACTATTGCACTCTATTCTCTGTGAATTTCATTATACACTTCAAGTTCTACATTAGAGATGAAGATGTGGAGAAATCAAGCGGTGATGGAGTAAGTGTAGAGAGAAGAGTTGGTACATTTATCAGAAGTCATCCATAAACATCGCAAACACCGGCGCAACCCAGACAAAAGCCGAACATGAAAAAGGAGCAAAGGATGTACAAGAAGTTATAATACAGAGCAGAAAAGGAGAAACCTAATATTGGAAATAAACTATTCATGTGAGTTGCATGTACCACGTAGAGAGACCCACACTACTATGCAAAGGAAATCAACAAGCTCAAATAACTGCTTTTGCACTTCCTCAGATTATCCCAAAACTTCCAGTCTAGGATTCAATTTACTCCTTCTTTTCACCTCCTTCCGTGGATTGTCCCTGGGATTGGGAAGCAGAATCGGCCTCAGCACGGGCCTTGTGCATCTTGTCGAAGAGGGTGAGCGTAGCAAGTTGGAAGTCATCGATCTTTTCTTTAAGCTGCTGGGATGTGACAGCGCCCTCTCCTGCCTGAGCTTTTGCGATGGTCTCACGAAGAGAAGCCATCTTCTCCTTGATGGCATCAACCTCAGTCTTGTCGAGTCTGTCGGCAAAATCCTTTAAGTTCTTCTCGGTATCGTTCAGGATGCCATCAGCACGGTTAGCAGCTTCGATGGCAGCCTTGCGCTCCTTATCGGCTTCACCATACTTCTCAGCATCATCAATCATAGACTTAATCTCGCTATCACTGAGACCTGATCCGGATGCAATGGTGATCGATTGGTCCTTGCCGGTGGACTTGTCTTTAGCGGAGACGTGGACGATGGAGTCGGCATCAATATCGAAGGTAACCTCAATTTGAGGAACACCACGGTGGGCAGGAGGAATGCCAACGAGTTGGAAGTTGCCGAGGAGCTTGTTATCTTTCACGAGCTCACGTTCACCCTGGAAAACCTTGATCTCGACGGCAGTCTGGAAGTCTGCCGCAGTGGAGAAGACCTGGAGTCTCTGTTAGCATCCGATTCAAATTCAAATGGGGATAATCAACATTGGTTGACATACCTGTGACTTTTTGGTGGGGATGGTGGTGTTGCGATTGATAAGCCTGGTGAAGACACCACCGAGAGTCTCGATACCAAGAGACAATGGTGTCACGTCAAGAAGCAAGACATCCAGGACCTCACCAGAGAGAACGGCCCCCTGGACAGCAGCACCAATAGCAACAGCTTCATCAGGATTCACAGATTTGGCAGGATCGCGACCGAAGATGCTCTTGACAGTCTCAACGACCTTGGGCATACGAGTCATTCCTCCGACGAGGATAACCTCTTGGATATCTTTCGGCTGAAGACCCGCATCTTTCAAGGCCTTGCGGCAAGGCTCGGTAGTCTTCTGGACCAAGGGGTCAACAAGGGCTTCGAACTGCGCACGGGTAAGCTTGGTGTTAATGTGCTTGGGGCCAGATGCATCTGCAGTGATAAATGGAAGGTTGATATCAGTCTGGAGGGTAGAAGAAAGCTCCATCTTAGCCTTTTCGGCCGCCTCACGGATACGCTGAATGGCCATGCGGTCATTCGAGAGGTCAATTCCGCTCTCCTTCTTGAACTGTTGAACGATGTGGCGGACAAGGGCAATGTCAAAGTCCTCACCACCTAAGTGAGTGTCACCATTGGTGGACTTGACTTCAAATACACCCTTTTGGATTTCCAAGATAGAAATATCGAAAGTGCCACCACCCAAGTCGAAAACTGCAACAACTTTGTCGGTTTCCTTGTCAAGCCCATAAGCAAGAGCAGCAGCGGTAGGCTCGTTGACTACACGAAGGACATTCAAACCGGCGATCTGACCAGCATCCTTTGTGGCTTGACGCTGGGAATCATTGAAGTATGCAGGAACAGTGACGACAGCATTCTTCACTGGCTTACCCAAGAATCCTTCCGCAGTTTCCTTCATTTTTTGAAGGATGAAGCCACCAATTTGGGATGGAGAGTACTTTTGTCCTCGTGCCTCGAGCCAAGCGTCGCCATTAGTGTGCGCAATAATCTTGTAGGGAACTTGGCCAATATCTTTTTGGACTTCTGGATCGGTGAATCGCCTTCCAATGAGGCGTTTGGTAGCAAAAAGGGTATTCTCGGGATTGACAACGGCTTGACGCTTAGCAGATACACCAACCAGCCTCTCACCATCGGCAGTGAAAGCCACAACAGAGGGGTGGTTCGAGCACCCTCAGCGTTCTCAATGACCCTTGGAATCTTCCCTTCCATCACACACACAGCAGAGTTCGTTGTACCTACAAGAGAACTTCATTAATCTCGGGTTCATATAGATGCCTCTCTACTTTACTGGAGAATACTTACCCAAATCGATGCCAATTACCTGTCCCTTCACCTTCTCCGCCCTTCCGTCGACTGGAATCGACGGAATGAGGCGTTGAGTGGGCTCCTGAAGGCATTGATTTTACTTACTGGAGCAGTTGCGCGGGAATCTGAAGGCCCACATTGGATTAGTCTGATATTCAATTCATTTTTGACAGCGGGGTAGAGGAAACTCTGCCACAGAGTAGCCGAAAACTTACCGCACGAGCAATTCTTGCAGCAAGCACCATGATGATACTAGATGAAGGAACGAACACAGAACAATCGATGAAGGGGTATGAAGAAGTAGTGTGTGTGCGGGAGGGAACGGGTGATGAGAGAGAGGCAGGCGCCGGTGGAACCGAACTTGAGGGAGATTTGTGATGATGGAGATGGACGAATAGGTGGGAGGTTAAATAGAGGGATGATGTAAGGCGTGAGAAAAATTCTTATTCGTAAAATCTTTTTTCCTTTTTTTTTTTTTTTTTTTTTTTTTTTTTTTCCCTTTTTTTTTTTCCCTTTTTTTTTCCCTTTTTTTTTTTCTTTTCTTTTAGCTTCTTACTCTTTTCAGGTCATCAGCCAAAACTTTTCCATGGCACCAAGAGAAACAGATGGAACCCGCCACTACCCTCTGGCAGGGCCTACTAGTGCTGACGGCTACTGTGGTATACTGTACGGACAGTCCTGCACAGAGGGGGCATCGGTGGTATCATACCCATCAGGTTGACGTCCTTGAGTTGTAAATCTTGGCGTACGGAGTTTGGCGAAGCGCAGGGGTAGAAGCCTGGTTACGACACTAGTGGAAGGCACGAGACTAGGGTGGGGACTGCCAGCATCGACAAATCGAGGAATCGTGGGGGCGGCTATCTCCAACATGGGCACTGGGCGGGTGGTGCAACGTCAGGTGCCTGTCCCTGAGCAAAGTATGGCTTTTCGGAGACTATTAGTAGGTTTCCAGGGCCGTCAGTTTACAGTATGCTAGCACGAGCACTTGATCTGCTTTGTATGTGAGGGTCTATTCGATCCCAGCCAGCATCAGTTACGCAGTACCGTACAAAGCAGCGTCCACGATGCATGCTACGCTACGCAAACGTTTCGACTCCTCCACAATGTTCTGAGATGCTATCTGGTTGCGCGCATATAATTGTCTAGTATTCTAATAGAAAGCGTAACACCACAGCGATTCTTATCACCGATTAAATGGCAGGGGATCCATAGAGAGCGATGGTTATGCATTTGCGAGCCTGGGGGCGTCTGGAGCGCTGGGGGGGGGGGGGGGGGGGGGGTATCAGAAGGCCAATGGAACGCTCCAAGTAGCAGGTCGTACCATGCACCCCAGTACGGGAGCATACCCATAGCTGCATGCGCGCAATATAGGTGCGGTCGTCGCAGTCTAATATCAGGAAGCATGCAGTACAAACAGCCAGTGCCATTGTTACGATCTACACGTACCTCACGAGCATGGGCTTGACTGAGCTGTAAACTATCGTCTGTTGGTAGTGCAGGCAGCGTGGCAATTGCACTGTGTGATAAACGCTTCCAACGGCTGTTGCTTTGCACAGAGTACTTGTGAAGTTGGGGCCGTCACTGTCACAGCAAACTGGCGACCAGTGGATGGGGGGGTGCGAGATGATACATGCGGCCCATCAACGGTAGAGTACGTACAATGAGGCGCCGGGGGGGGGGGGGGGGGAGGGAGCTTGGTACGCCAAGCCGCCAAGCCGCCACATCATTGGCCAATCCATCTGTGTGAGGCCGTCACCAGGTGCCCTTTCAGTGCAAGCGCGGTTGCTTGCTGGAGTACCTATGAGCTGCGTCTTGTGCTCGTCGCCGCCGCCGCCGATCTACAGAAGCAGTGCATTCGCATGGGAAAGGGAAGGTGAAAGGTGAATTGCGCGGAGGGGCACACGAGGGCGAAGAAACCGAAGAGGAGCAGCAGAGCGCCAACGCGAGCCAAGGATTTCTGCAGCAACGGGTATCCAGTCTCTGCGAGCGCAAGCAGAGCACAGGAGGAAGGCAAACCCACGCCCGCACATAGCACATAGCACATAGCAGACCGATCGAGGAGCTGCAGCCCGGCTCTCGTACAGCGGCCCAGCCAGCAGCAGCCAGCAGCAGCCAGCAGCCACACACGCTGCAGCGCGAGATCCAGAGGGAGACAGCAGGGCGGGCGACAGCACGCTGAGCCAGCGCGCATTGGCACGGAGCCAGGGCCAATTCTGACGCAAGCTGGCAAGCCCGGCGAGCAGCGGGCAGCGGCCGTCCAGACACGCCCGCCCTCGCCTGCGGTGCAAGTGACTTGTACGCTGAGCAGCGAGTGCAGTGCATACTGCTCGTCCTCGCGCTGTCTGCTGCGTCTCGTGGCCCTCGTCCACCACCCCCCCCCCCCCCCCCCAACCCCCTAACCCCCCCCCAACCCCCAAGCCAGCCAGCTGTATCGCTATAAGTTCCCGACGGCCCCAGCCCGCCAGAAGCGCCAGCGACGCCTCGAGCTTGAGCCCGGCCGCACCGCAGCTCAACCCCCCCCCCCCCCACCACGGCTCTCCCACCGCCGCCCCAACACCCCCAACGCCCCCCCCCCCCAACGCCAACAAAAAGAAAAACCCTATCTCCTTCCCTGCTCCCCTCTGTCCTGCTAGTAGGTGCTGCATAAACTCTATCGATCAAACCCCAAATTAATTTATACAATTCGTGTTTCGCCCTAAGAGCGGGTTCTGAGCACAGCCCATCACTCCCCAACCGCACTTCGGTGAGAAAGAAAAATAGGAGAGGACTCCAGTAACAGGAATTATAAAAGCTAGAAAAAACTAGATAAAAGGGGACTAAAGGACGACCCAAGAACCCCCCCCCAGCCCCAGCTAGGCCTGACTGCGTCCTATCAATGGTGAAAGTTTGATACCATGACGGTTGACGATCCAGTGTAAGTTGAACCCTACACTCTCCAAGCATCATGGGTGCATAGATTTCGCTTACCCGCATGGGTTTTCTCTAATGTAGTCAATATAGCTCCTTGATCCTCCCATCCCCACTTCCGTTCTACCATGCAAAGATACCAGACAAGTGAGTTCAACCCCTCTCAAGGTCTACCCTGTCGTCTTTGCCCTTTGGCTGACTATTTCTGCGAGCAGGCATTGGCAACTTCGGTCGTTGCTATGCGCCCCAGAATCAAATGTCCTGTACTACCCTACCGGGAGTAACATATTCTCGCTAAATACAGAAACTCGCAGGCGTGAGCTAGTGGCTTCATTACCGTTCAATCCACGATGTCTGGGAGCCAAGTTCGGCTGGGTATGCGCTGGAGGAGGGAACGACGGGCATTTTGCATCAATCCGGGTTGGGGATCATGGGAAAGCGCGAGCAAATAATGAAGATGAATCCGTTGTCATGGAAATGGACCCTGAAGACGAACCACCTCACAAGCCGGAAGTTAAAGTCAGCGAACTGGGAGGCTCAATAGTCAACTCTATTACATTGCACAGGCCTCCAGGCTCAAGAAATGACGATGATGTATTGGCAATTTTAACGTATGTTAATATTGAAATCTTATGAAAATTTATATGCATGCTAACTGGGTGCCTCGTATTAGGAATAACGATAAGACTGTAAGAGTCTTCTCGCTTTCGCAAAATCGAGTGCAAGCTACTTTACATTTGCCTATCTCTACAAACCATGCCTCGATATCACCAAACGGAAAACATCTTGTTGTTGTCGGGGATTCTAGAAATGTATACTTTTATCATTCAAATGCCAGCACATCTGCCAACTACGAAGCAGGTAGGGAACCTTGGACATTGACAGCACAATTAACTGCCGGTACACCCGATGCCTTGATATCAACTAGTTTTTCTCCGTCGTCTGTGCTATGTGCGATTGCATCCCAAGATGGATCAATTACAATTTTCGACACTCGATATCTTTCCTCCTCCGCACCAAGCAAGCCTTCACCAATTGTGAAGGTAATACCATCATCAAGACCGGGAACGCATGCTGGCGCTGTGAGAAGCGTACAATTCTCTCCTGCCCCTTGGGATCTACTGGTTTGGGCAGAACACTCGGGGAGAGTTACGATTGCCGATGTGCGCAGCAATTTCAATCGGCGTCAGATTATTGATGTATTAAGTAGTCACGATAACATTTTGGATATTGAAGTTCTGGGAGTCTCGGATAATATTTGTCGCGCAGGAAGTCTTGAGGAGCTAAGTTCTCGGAACCCAGGTCAAGAAGAAGATGACTTGGAGGAGGAAGCCGCAGTGGATGAAATGGAAGGGTATTTCCGAGACCATGTCGTAACACGGGATGGTTGGTCGCACAATCCAAATGTGTCAACAACAACGCTTTACCCCGTAACCACAGGAATGTCTCTATCGCCATATATGAATCCAAGATACTACATGCGAAATATACCTACTACAGTCATGTCACCGTATACTCTAAATCCCTCGTCAGTGTTACCTCAAATCACGGTTTCCACCAATTTGGATTCCTCATCTCCGCTATCATTTGGATCTCGACCGTTGTCTCCAACAACGTCAAGCATGATTCGAGATTACCGTGAGCGACAGCTGGAGCGTGACCGTGCCAGAAATCGTACCCACGATTCTCCACGGAGAAGGAGCCATACCACCAATAATGCTACAGACTCTCCGAATTCTCAATCTCATAGTAGTCAAGCAGAGAGCAATTCCGATAATGCTAGCTCGGCTGCTTCTGCCCCTGGTCGGCCGATTCACTGGCGGATTGATTACGAAGCCCAGCGACGGCCAGTTGAAGAGGTCAATCAGCTGCAGCGTAACAGGGAGCAGCTGACTATTATGATTGCCGAAGAAAGGCGACGTAATATCCTCAGGCGAACATTGCACAGCGGTGGAGCTAGCAGGAGGAGCGATTCTGTCAGCGGGGTTGGAGATAGCGAATCCGCGGATTCTGAAAGGAATGGCGTGGTCAACATCACTGGTTGTACTATGAGTGTTGATGGAAGCAAGTTGTAAGTTGATGCTGTAATCTTGTAGTCTTATTGACATTATTGACATTCATGGTTTAGGTATGTCGCCACGATTAAAGGGATAGTCGAGTACAAGATCGATTTAGCAGAGAGAAAAGTCTTCCCCAGCATTAAGATGAGGTGAGCCAGCAGGATCGTCGGAAAAGGCACAGAACTTTTGATACCAAGACACCCTATCCTTCTACTACTTTCTATTTCCTCAAACTTGGGCTACCAGTCTTACTGTACCTATTTTTTGTCTTCCAGTTCATTGTTTCATTTGTAATTTCTGTTTTCCCCGAATTGGCTATATCATGTTTCCTTCAGGCGTATAAGTTGAGCAGATTGGGATTTTGAGCTTTTCTTTGTTCTTTGGCATGCAACTGGCGTGAGCAATTTTGTTCTTTCCTTTTTTGGAATTGATGTGGTGGCAGCAGAGTACATGAGATATGACTCTTTGGCAAATGGGACTGTGAATACTGTTTTTTGTTTAGGGTTAGGTGTTATTTTTACCTATGAATTAGGCGCGGAATGGATCGTACAGGAATAGGAGTCTGACGCAGGCGAGAGAAGAGACTCCGGGAATACAGAAGGGTCATCACATAACGGGGCCAGTGTGGGGTTAATTGGAACTTACTTCCCTTGGCAGAGAAGTGCTGTCGTGAGAAAAGAAAAAGTCTTGGAATTCCTGTGTGGTGACATGATTTGTCACCACATGATTTGTCACCCTCTTTTTGGTTTTTTTTCTTTTTTTTTTTTCCTCTCTCTATCATTACGCATGCCAATTTAGCATTCTTAAGTTGCTGCCAGAGAAAAACAAAATGTTACGTACGTACGTGAGATGCTGAGTACTGCAATTGACAGGGGTGCGTGCTGTGGTCAGTTAAGGAGTTTAAACAGCCTTAGATGATTATGAACTCAGGCGTAGACCTAGGGATGCTGTGTTACCCGCCCTCTCTATAACTATTATAGTGAGGAAACCACGCAACTCGGAAGTAACATACGTACATGCACTTAGATTGATTACTTGTAGCCTCCGTGGCCCGGGCTGAGCGTAAAAGGGCAGGGAGCAAAGTACCTAAGGGTAACAGTCTTCCTCTTATCACCCCCCTACCCCAAAACCTACCCGCCTGGCTATAGCTCGAACCAGATATTATATCCCAACCTTTCGTTTTATACATTTTTATTAATGTATCTATTTTTCCTTTTTTTTTTTTCACTACTTCTCATATTCCTTATGCTGTCAACCTGCGAATCCCCTATCATCTTAACGACTACCGAAAATTTTACAAGTTTTTCTTATATTTTCATAATTATATACATAACATACATACATTCTTCTTTCATTTCGATGGAAAACTTTTTTTTGACATGATACATGAATAAATTTCCATGGTCCCCAGCATCCAGTCAGCCAAATTCCTTCATTTCTTCATTACCATTTTTTTTTTTTTTTTTTTTTTTTTTTTTTTCCCTCTAAAAAAAATCGTTAGTTCTTTATTCCTCCTCCTCCATCCTCCTCCATAATTTTCGTTCTTTATTCCACTCCGCGTCCTATTCACCTTCCCTTTCGTAGATTTTCCCAGAATTTCATTGCGTGTATGCATGTATGTATGTATGTATGTATGTATGTGGCCATGATGAGGGTAACTAAAAAGTGGGGTATGTGGTAAATTGCGGCAAAGCGAAAAAGAAGAAAAGAAAAGAGAAGAAAGAAAATCCCCAAAGAAAAAAAAAAAGAAGAAAAAGTAAAAGAAGTCATCCCAAAAAGTTCGAAAATGATACCAATGAAAAAGGAACAACTCTCCCTTTCCACCCACTTCACACATGCGCCTTCATCTTGTTCACTTCCGCATTCACCTTCCTAATTCGCTTCCACGGCGGCTCAAACCGTTCCATGAGCGGCTTGTAATTTATTCTGAACTTTCCTTCTACCAGCCCATACACGATTTCAATCACCAAATACGCAGAGCTGCCTATCGCTCTGAAAAACGCCACTGCCGCCACCGCCCATAAAAGGAACGTCAGATAGAAATTATCACCGACCTGCTCGACTCCGAACGCCTCCGTGATACCCATCGCCAGCACGCCGTTCGCGACCATCCAAATGACGACCATGTATGTGCGCACGGCGCGGTAGTAGTCCTCGTGCTCTTGTGCCTCTGAAGGAACCGCAGTGGGGACTTCGAGTTTGTCGCGCAGGTTGCGCAGGGCCTCGTCGTAGCCGGAGTCGATGTCAAGTTGTTCCGAGGGCATCTCGAGCTCGACGGTGTCCGCGGAGGCGCCACCTTGTGCGGCACCCAGATCCGTGTTGACGGTATTGTCACCCTTGGTGCCCCAAGAGACGTCGTGTGTGTTGCAAAAGGCGTAGACTTGGAGCGTGACGATGTACGAGGGAAGCATCATGAAGTATTGCAGTGAAGACGTGAACATGTGCCAGGGATCGAGGTAGACGAAGGACATGAGCAGGTAGATGCCCAATGTGCTGGCGGTTGATACAATTAGGTTTGTGAAGACATTGTTGCCAATGGTGGTGTCCGTTGCCACGGGTTTACGGGTGCCAGTCAGCGCGGTGACCACGATGTATAAGGAGGCGAAAGTCGTGTACAGCATGATGAATGCGTACGAGGCCATGGATGCCGTAAACATCTTCTTAGCACCTTGGGGCCGGTTGCCCATGGAGAGGATAAATTGGGTCGAGATTAAGAGTATCATGAAGATCTTCAAGAGCGTGAATATGCTTGCACCGACCTTGTGTCCAAAGGGGTCGAGTTCTGGATCCGAGAGCGCGCCGGCGATAAAGTAGAATGTGAGGTAGAAGTTGGCCAGAGAAAAGTACGTGAAGAGGAGGGAGATGAATTGATAAAAGAACTCGATGTGCAAGAGAATCTTGCGGACCAGCGTGTGATCAGTGGTCCAGATTTGGCGAAAGTGTATGAGGGAGTAGATGGCAGCAAAGAGGGCACCGTTGAGCCAGCGGCGGCGTTGCGAGACGAATTCGGGCACGGCGTCTGTTAAAGTGTGGTTAGTGGTGGCATTCAGGGTAACGTGGTTACTTAGGGGTAATTTACGTACCGGGAACATCGGTCTCACCAGTCGCACTCCTGACATACTTTAACACCCACCTCTCGTTCCTCTTGGCCACTAACTCCCAACACAAGATACGATCCTCGGCAAGATACATGTTCGCTGTGAAGATGTCCGCGTCTTTACCGTGGAGCTTCTCGCCCTTGAAATACTGACTTAGTGGCCCATGGCCATTCTCATCATTTTGCAACGCATGATACCGGTATGCGCTGAGGGCACCGGGAAGCACAGTAATGTACCCAAACACAGACTCTAGAGGCTTGTCAAGGATGTTAGACATCTTGTACTCAAAGTTCTGCGACGCAATCAGCGGATTAAACAGCCCTAGCCATCCCTTTCCCTTCATCGCCTTAATCTCCCCGCACGCCCCACCCACGTTCGAATCCGTATCAAATGCCTTCCACAAATGGTACAACGACGTTGGCCCCGGCCGTGTACCGACATCCAGCAGAATGCACACATTCGGGTTTAGAGCCGCTCCAAAGGCATTAAAGAACCATCGGTGAGAATTGAGCTTTTTTGCATTTTGCTCCTTGAGACAAAAGATCATTTGGACTGGTACAATACCCTTCTCTGCACCCTTGAACTTCATGTCCGCGTCGAGCGAGACCTGGGGCGTGTATTCGTAGACGTGTGCGGTGACTTGACGCCCATTGACCAAGTTCTTTGCGATACCATCCTGGTAGACGCCAATGGCAGCGAGAGCGTCGAGGGTTCGGGGATGCACTTTCTTGCGCCCGTCGGAAATAATGCAGACGACGATTTTTTGCCAGCCATCCTTACCCCACACGCGGGACTTTGTGCGGGAGCAGAAATGGGCAATGTTCCGCATGATTCCGTGCATAGTGCGGGTGAAGTGCACCTCGTCCTCGTTGTACATTGTAACGCAGATGAAGAGCTCGGTCTCCCGGTTGATACCCTCGAGGTTCTGTCGGAGCATGTAACCACGCTTGACAAAGTCGTCCGGGTCGCATGTGACGGCCGTGTACCGCATGTGCGTGAACTCCATGTCATCGCGGCGGGGGAGGAAGGAGTACAGGATAGTCGGGATGCGGCAGTCGAGGATGAGCTCTCCGCGAGTCAACTTGACCTGCTTGCGCTTCATGACGGCTTTGTGGTGAAGGCCGCGGCGGGCCTGCGGGGCCGTGGGTGCGGGACCGAAGTGCTCCCCTGCGGCGGCGACGGCATCTGGGTTTGCGGAGGTGATGGAGAGGGGGGTCTTTGACTTGAGGTCGGAGAACTCGGAGAGGCCGCCGGGGGTGTGCGTGCGGGAGAGCGTGCGGGAGATTGTGCGGGAGAGGGTGCGGGTGAGCGTCAGGCTCGGGGAGACGGATGCGGAGTCGTCTGTCTCCTTCCTGTGGAGGCCGGCATCGTACAGAGAGTCGTCGTTGCCGTGGTCGCGGTCGGGATGGCCGAGGTCGTCGTCGCCCGCGAGCGAGTCGACCTCGCTGCGGCGGCGGCGGGGGTGGTAGCGCCGGTCGTTGATGTCGTCGTAGAGGTCGTCGTCGTAGTCGTCGTCCATGTCCTCGAGCGACTCCATCATGTCCACGTCGTCGACGGGGGGGCCGTGGGGATCGTGGGCGGCGTCCTCGTAGCCGGGGACGGCCGGCGGGACGTCGTATCTGCGCGGGCGGTTGTACGGCGGCGGGTGCGGCAGCGGGCGTTGCGAGGAGGCCACCGACGCGCGCGTGTGGACGGACGAGGGAGTCTCGGGCCGGCCGGGAGGGTCGTACTGGCCGCCGTCGCCGCCGCCGACGCTGCTGCTGCTGCCGCCGCTGGCCCAGTCCGCGGCTGGCGGCGCCCACGCGGGGTCCGTCTGCGGCGCGGGGCTGTACGCCCGGCCCGCGCGGCCCGGATTGAACGGGATGTACGAGCCAGCGCGCGGCGGGCTGGCGGCGGCGGCGGGCGGGGGCTCGTAGGGCTGGTACGGGCCGGGGTTGTACGAGCGGCTGGGGGCGCGCGGCCTGCAAACTCAGTTAGCACGTGCAGCGCATCGCAGCACAGCGCGCATCATCACCGGGTCGGAGCGGGGCGGGCTGCACATACGGCCGGTCAATCGCCTCGTATTGCTGGGCTAGCATGCTCACGCGGGTCTGCGGCGGATTGCCGTTGTCCGAGGGCTGCCGGCTGCGCGGCGCATGCGAGGTGGCCGACACAGACGACGAGCTGCCGCCGACGAGTGGCTCCGAGGCTGACGATGCGTCGTGCTTGCCGGAGTGGTAGGCAGGTGGGAGCGGGTTGTAGCCCGGCGGGAGGGAGCCGCCTCCGTCCATTGTCGGGCGGCGGGTGTTGCTGTCTATGCGGTTGCGTTGATGCTGTGTGTTGTTTACAGTAGCGTGGGTGATGTTGCGTTTTTGTTTGGTGATACGTATGTATCCACAGTGTATAGGTACAGTGGGGGTGGGATGGGAGTGGGGGAGTACGGTAACAGGTGCTCAGTGCAGTACACGCAGACGGACAAACAAAAACAAGACAAGCGTGTTGTCGGGTATAATTGCGGGTATATGTGGGCGATTAGATTAAATGCCTAGATTAACCCGGCGCCTGCAGAGAGAGCTCAAGCATGTGCCGTGCGCCCCTCGTGTTCGTAGATGGGATTTGTAGAGAGTGGGGGATCCGCTGTGAGTGCTACAATTGTGAATCACGTCTGTGAGCAAGCGAACGGGTCTGTGTATGCCAAAAGTGCTCTAGTTGGTACTCGATGGCGTACGCAGTACTAGTCGCACGATTGGACGGAGTGCAGTGCAGTGCAGTGCAGTGAGCGGGTGTAGTGTAACACTCTGTAAGGGAGGTGGATGAGTGCTGAGAGGGGAGGGGAGGTGGAGCTGAGGGATAAGAGATAAAAAGAGGTTGAGTAGATGGAGAGCAGAAGCGAGTATACACACATGCATATGCACAGTCACTCGGTAAGGTCAGTATTTCACTTGAGATGTGTGAAAGCAGGGAATTGTTTATCTTCTGAAATAGGCGTTTTGTTTTCTATTTGTTAATTGTCGTGTATGCAGCGCCGCTTGGCCCGCCAATCCATACCAATTGCAGCAACTGCTTGCATGCAAATTGCCCTCCCCCGTCACAGCCGCAGATTTTGTTTACGACCCTGTTTTTAATTTTTTTTCCCTTAAATTCCTTGCTTTCCTGACCTTTCTTTTTTTTTTTTCTTGCGGCTGCGTTTGCGTTTGCGTTTGCGTTTGCGTTTGCATTGTCCTTGCTGAGTTTTTTCGTTACCATTTCGCGTTTAGCATCGTTGCTCATGGCAACCAGCCAGTTATTGTTCGTGTTTTTGCGAGCTGAGAAAGATGCAAAGTAAGCTCAAATAGAATGTTTGAGTGTGGAGAGGGCGTACTCAACGTATTTTACGCAAAGTGCATGCGCCTAGGGCCATATTGAGGCTGAGCTGAGTTGGAATACTGTATTACCGTGCGGTAACCAAGAGTGCGTGCCAAGAAGCTAGGAGGTATGTGATCCAAAGCACTGATAGAATCTCTTCTCCTTCAGCAGCAGCAGCCCGCGATCGCAAGTTTCTTGCTTAGTACCGTACTACTAGCACTTACTAGTATGATCAATGGAGTAGGCAGCCAAAGAGGCTGGCCTACTACAACGTGCATTAAGAAAGAGGATGATAAGAAGGTAAGCTCGCTCAATTAGCGCGTTGCGACGAAGTATCATACCCTGATCAAGGGGGCAAGCTTCTATCGGTCGGCCATAGTACCCGTTGCGCATGCTGATTATTACCTCCAACGCATGCCAAACAAGCCTTTTTCTTTGGTATCGGGCCTTGCGTTCGCATTTTCAAGTGTTCTCATTGTTGTCCTGGTGATGATCGACCTCTGTTGGCACGTCAAATTGTTGACAAGCATAGAGTTGAGGGATGTACCTCTGACAACGAGAAGGATCGTACTCATCATTACCAGGCCGCCCTATCAAATGGAGCTGCACAACGCCCTTGTCGATATCTCCCTCAACCAGAGCAGAACAGTCTCAGAGTAGCTGCGGGAGCCATTCTTGGTCAGTGGGCATACATAAAAGTGCATCATCAGGTGTGCTCATTTCTGTGTATATCCATCTTTGCAGTGGACCTGGGCAAATACGTAACATTAGCGAACGTTTTTGAGATACGAGCTTCTAGATGCATACTCACACTACTGATCTGTTTCCAACCCATCTGCTATTAGTAGGCTCGCCGTACGCCTTAATTGAGCGTTTCGCTCCAAGGAGTTGTAGGCATTGAGGATTATTTAAGAATATCCGTTCTACGACCCTATTGAACCAATTGGTATTGGAGTCTGAGGCAAGGACCTCGGCGTAGAAAAATGTAGCAGCCCGGCCCTAAGGCTGGAACATCAGTGCGAGTCTCAGACATCTAGCAGCAGGCATTGGGAAGATCACAACGCACGGTCAACACCACCCCTGCCGCAATGACCAACTGATTCCCGCCCATTAACGGCGTGCGAGATATTTTCTGTACCGGAGACAACTGGTTCCATTTCTTGTGCGCACTGCCTTGGGATGAGAGCTCTATCTGGTGTTTCTGCGCGAGCCTGGGGGAGGGCCAGCGTGGGCGGCTTCGTAGCAACATTCCGGGGAGTTTCTCCGGGGGAGAGCTGCTTTGAGGTGCTGCTGGGCAGCGAGGCTGTGGTCACGTGAGCGCCAAGAGTGGCCGCCTCACATAAGCCACGCTAGACACTGCAACGCGGGGCAGTCCCATGGCGGAGAGGACAGCAGTTAAGTTCAATCGAAGCGGCAAGCGGCCCCCTCCCGCATCACAGCTTCTCTCCGCCCTCAGCACAGAGCAATACCAGAGCTCCCTCTCCTTTACCAACTTGATATACTTGTCCACAGACGCTGCACAGCATGAGCGCAACGAAGGCCCAGTCGCAGAAGCTGTTCGAGAAGCTCAAGACGAGGAGTGCCAACAAGGTCGGTGTTCTGAGACTGCAGCTTTCTCGCCTCTGTATATCCCAATTGCTAACCAGTGCCGCCCTCCCCCCAGGTATGCTTCGACTGCAACTCTAAAAACCCGACCTGGGCTTCAGTGCCTTTCGGAATTTACTTGTGTCTGGATTGCAGTGCCCATCATCGAAATCTAGGGGTGCACATTTCATTTGTCAGGTCAACTGTGCTGGACCGTATGTTCGCTACTCAGGGATACCTGCAGGGGGATCGCTAATGCTAATGCTACTGCTTTAGAATGGACATGGGACCAGCTAAGGACGATGAAGGTCGGGGGAAATGACTCTGCAACGAAGTTCTTCCAGAGCCATGGCGGATCGGTTGCCCTCGCTTCAAAGGACCCAAAAGTGAAATATACTTCGGCCGCCGCCGTTAAGTATAAGGATGAGTTGAAACGAAGGGCGGCAGAAGATGCAAAAATGTGTGTCCTTTCCGACATTCACCTGACTCAGGATTTGCGAGCTAACGCTCTATAGACATCCAGACGAGGTTGTAGTGGAGGGTGTTGAGGAAGCCACCCCCGTAGCTGAAGAAGAGGAGGACTTCTTCTCGTCTTGGGATAAGCCAGCAATCAAGCGTCCTACCCCACCACCAACTCGCACCACCACCCCCCCTGTAGTAGGGCGGACAGGCTCGCCAGCGTTGACTCCTGGATCAACTTCCAGTGGAATATCGCGGCCTAAATCGCCGCTAAATCCATCAGCTGCAGCCTCGCCTTCGCCAGCATCTACACCTCCAATTTCTCGTACCACTACCTCATCAGCTATCCGAAGCTCTACAGCTACCGCGGGCGCAAAGAAGACGGGCATTCTAGGGGCAAAGAAGGCGACAAAAGTTGGTGCGAAGAAGGCCGCGACATTGGATGATGACTTTGATTTCGATGCAGTAGAGAAGAAGGCCAAGGAGGAAGCCGAAAGGATTGCAAAGCTTGGATATGACCCGGAGGAGGAGAAAGCTAAGGAGGAAGAGCAGCAGAAGGGCAAGAAGACTGTCACACCAGATGTATCTTCGGCCTCAAAACATGTCAGGAAATCAAGCGACGTTGAGAGGCTGGGGCTGTCGATGAACAAGCTTGGATTTGGGCAAACATCTGCACCTGCAGCAGCACCTAAGAAACTGGGCTTTGGAGCCACAGGGGCAAAGGCAGCTGTTGAAGAGAGTAAGCGCCCATTTCCGCTTTTACACATCGATTACTAAAGCAGTGACAGCCGATGAGGATCGCTATGCTCGTGACAAGTTTGGCAACCAGAAAGCTATATCTTCGGATGAATTCTTTGGGCGAAATCAGTTTGACCCGGCAGTACAGGCTGAAGCTCGTAATCGTCTGAGGGCATTTGAGGGCGCTACGGCCATCTCATCTAACCAGTACTTTGGCGTTCCTGAAGACGATAACCTTCCAGAGGATGACTCTCTAGAGGCGGCTGCAAGGTCGCTTGCCCGGAAGTATGCAGGTACCGTCGGGGAGGATCTAGATACAATCACGCAAGCCCTAGGACAGAGCGCGGCAAAGGTGCAAGATGCGCTGAAACAGTATGTGATTCAGGGATAACTGTTTGCCTGGCTGGCCACCCAAGGCTAACATCGTTGACCAGGTACCTGCGCTAGAGATGTACTGAGCAGGAGGTGAGTGTATGAGGAGGAGAGGGGAGGGAGAGGGAAGACATGGGGTCCGTTGGCAGGCCAGCTTGGCAAGGGCGCTGTGGCCCGTGTTTTGGTGTGATTTCGTTAGCGGGAAAGGCATTGTTTCTGTGAGGAGTGGGCCATGTGGGATGCACACGGGGCGGGGGCTTCCCGCTGGGTGACTTTTGTCTTAGAGTATGTATGTGCATGTAGTGTTGAGCAGTTCGCGTGCGTCACGTTGTTCAGCCCACGTGAGCGTGCCGCTTAAACCGTAGGGCGCCCAGCGGAGCCGCCGACAGCGCCCGCAGCCGCGATTGCGTGGCCGCGGGCGGAGCGGGCGGAGCGGGCGTTGGTTCGCCCCCTACGGGACGCTGGGCGCATGGAGAGGAGAGGCCCGTAGAGTCACGTGCGGCCTGCTCCCGCCCCCGTCGCAACGGCCGTGCTTGGCCCACGCTTCTCACCGACAGCATCCTCCTCCTCCTCCTCCTCCTCCTCCTCCTCCTCCTCCTCCTCCACCACAGCAGCAGCAGCAGCAATGGCCGCCCCTCCTGCCGCCCGTCCGCCGACAGCCCACCAAGGCGTCCTCGCCCGCGCCTTCCGCAACATCGACTTGGAGGGCCACGACTTCCCGCCGTCGCCGACGCCCTCGTCACCAAGGAGCGGAAAGAAATATGCGCTGGCGACGGAGCTGGTGTACACGGAGCATGGGGACCAGTACAACTCCAGCTCGATGCCCATCTATCAGGTAAGGCTTGTTTGGTTTGCGTGCTGCTGCTTTCCTTGGGTCTAGCCTTCTGCCTTTGCGCGAAGCTCGCAACTGGGGAAGGTATTGCGGGAGCTGTGGTAAGAAGGACTGGAAGCTTTCATATATCTACAGGGGAGGGGGCTTCAAGATCCATTTTTCTTCCGGTGCTATATCAAGCATTTCGTCGCACACATCCAATCCCCATCTTTCCATCAACCATCTTGCTAATCATGTCCCCCCTATCCCGCCACGCCTTGCGCTCTCGGGAATGTGCATCCCCATCTATAGACCGCAACCTTTAAACAGACCTCTGCCGATGGCTCCGGCGCCGAATTCGACTACACCCGCTCCGGGAACCCGACCCGCTCTCACCTGGAGCGCCACCTGTCCAAAATCACCTCGAGCGCGCGGTGCCTTGTGGTCTCCTCAGGTATGGCTGCCCTCGACGTCATCACCCGCCTGCTCCAGCCCGGCGACGAAGTCATCACCGGCGACGACCTGTACGGCGGCACAAATCGCCTCCTCAAGTATCTTTCTACGACCGGCGGAATCATTGTCCACCATGTAGACACCGCCCGCCCCGATATCTCGTTGCCCCCCGTTCTCTCTGCGAAGACGAGAATGGTGCTGCTGGAGTCTCCAACCAACCCTCTCATCAAAATCTGTGATATCCCGCTCGTATCCCGCCTAGTGCACGCCGCGAACCCGGGCGCCATCGTTGTCGTCGACAACACCATGCTCTCGCCCTACCTCCAGTCCCCGCTGTCTATCGGCGCCGACATCGTGTACGAGTCCGGTACAAAGTACCTCTCCGGCCACCACGACCTCATGGCCGGTGTCATATACACAAACTCACTCCCGCTGGCAGACAAGCTCTACTTCACCATCAACGCCTCCGGCTGCGCGCTTAGCCCGTTCGACTCATGGCTGCTGCTCCGCGGCATCAAGACGCTCTCGGTCCGCATCGAGAAACAGCAATCGTCCGCCCAGCGCATCGCCGAGTTTCTCGAGTCCACATGCGGGTTCAAGGTGCGCTACCCCGGCCTCCAGTCCCACCCGCAATACAACCTGCACAACCGTCTCGCGCGGGGGCCCGGCGCGGTCCTCAGCTTCGAGACAGGTGACGTGAAGCTCAGTGAGCGGGTCGTGGAGAACACGCGGCTGTGGGCAATCAGTGTGTCGTTTGGGTGCGTCAATAGTCTGATTAGTATGCCTTGCATGATGTCACATGCCAGCATCAACGCAAAGACGAGGAAGGAGAGGGACTTTCCGGAGGACCTGATTAGGCTGTGTGTTGGGATTGAGGAGTATGTTACCCCCACTCCCACCTTTCCTACTTGGGTGAGTTTGTTATTGCAAGGGGCGAGGTTTGCTCATGGGATATATGCGGAATCTAGTGTCGATGACCTCATAGACGACCTACAGATTGCGCTGGTAAAGGCTGGCGCAGTGAAAGTCACGGTGGACGGGATATGTCCAAAGTCGGTGAATGAAGAAGTAGAGGGAGAGGAGGACGGGGAGGATGCGCCCTCAGAGGAATCGCCTACAGAGTACCCGGAGACGGTAACGCCGGTAGCAGCCTAGGAACAGGTTTCTGGTAGCTCTCATTGGTGGAAAAAACGTCTCTCTGCGTTCAGAAAATTCGCAAATGAGTTTGTAGAAGGGTACTGGGAACATAAAATTCAGGGTAACAAATTGGAGACGAGGGGGAGCCACTTTTTTTTTTTTTTTTTTTTTCATTTTGTTTGTATTTTACTAATTTTCTTCCAGATTCATTTATGTTCTCTTTCTTTTCATAGCTTGAGTATCTTTTATTCATCAGTTTGTGCATTCAGGCACTACAGCAGCTATCAAAAAATAAAATAAAATAAAAAAAAAATAAAAATAAAAATAAAAATAAAAATAAAACTATTTCGAGCAGTATTACTGCTAGCTCTAGGTGAGTTCCTGTGAGAAAGTACTATTTGTGTTTTATACACGATACATTCTAGTAGTAATTACCATTACAAGTACGTTCAATACCTTGGGAGTTCCGCTGAACAATCACTTCTAGTAACGCAAGCCGACAGTTGTCATGACAACAGCGAAATAAGCAAACAGGCAAGGTACAGAGCAAATCCCTCGACTTGGGGGATAGCACCACTGAACAAACCAACGTTAACCCAAGCAACACAACCCCATACTGACAATACAGTCGGCATGACATCCATCAAACATCCCCAAAACAAACCCCGTCAACAAGGGCGGAGATTATCTCAATTTTCCACACAATACATTACCTTCATAAGTCCTTCACAATCTGTCCTCACCGTATGGCCCCCTTCTCCCCTCCACCCACTTCCCCCAGTCCTCTTCGATATGCACAGGCGAGTACCGCTCAGGACCAGGTTCTGGAATCTCCGCCGCGTCGTCGGAATCGGACTCGCTTCTTTGTGCCATAGATGGGACAACATAATGAATATCCCGGTTGGGTCCCTTCTTTCCCGTCGCCGGGGCAGCAATTAATCTGGAGCCTCTCTTGGTTTCACCAAGATGTAGGTCTTCAGCTTCGGAGGCATATGTTTCATTCTGTCCATCCTCCTCTTTACCTAGAATTTCTTCCTCCCAGGTTACAGAATCTTCTGAATATATCTTTACGGGCGCTGCCAACCTTCCTTTACCGTTATTGCTGCTGGTGATATGCCCCAGATTAGCTGGACGTCGCCATACTATATTCCAATTTTCTTCTCGCAGTTGAGTGTTCAACAGCTGCGGATCCATCAGGGTGTCCACCAAGTAGTTCACACCACACTTATCAGCCTCACCGCCCATATCACCAACGTTGAATTCAAAATCACTTCCATCCAACTGCCACCCATCAGGGACTGCCATGGCCACTGCTTTCCCAGAGCCACCATACAACCGGGTAGCTACCAACCGAGACCTCTCTCGCACCTTTCCATGCTCCATGCCCTTCTCTCTCCTCTTAGACCTTCCTCTCTCGAGCTCCGAGCACGTGCTCCGCTTATGACGTCCGGCGTCAACCTCGGTGGAGAGGCTATTCCGCCCATTCCATACTAATAAATACCCATCGTCCCTGGCGTGCCCTCTCTTACCTATCAAATCGAACTCAAGTTCATTAGTATGGTCATCAAGGGTGATTCCATCTTCACTGTATTCTGCCACGTCGTACTCGTTCTTGATGCTTTCTGATTTCCAACCTTGTGAAATCTGCATACTTGAACCGGAGGGATGATGAGCGGATGGGGTATGGTTATCCATAGGCGATACGGCTTCATCGTCAGACTCCCATGGAGTTGGCTCAAGCTGAGTTGAGACAAAAGGTACTTGCACAGCTCTATGCTGTTTTGGGTTATCATCCAGCACAGGATTGTCCCCTCTCATCGCAACATCAAAGCGCTTCCTCTTTCTAGACTCCGCTGCCTTCTTCCCTTGGCCATCCAGCTTATCACTCCAGTCCTCGAACGATGTTTCACTCATGGCTGTATAATTCAGTGACATTGACACCTCCATCCCTCCCAGCTCCTTCCCATTAGTATACTTAGGCACTTCGCCCAACTCGAGACCGTCTACTGGCACCATCTTCTCCATTCCTTGTAGTTCCGCACCATCAGCATGATTACCCTCAATCAACCTCATCGCCAATTTTATCCCCGCATTAGACATTCTAATTGCATTCACTTGTCGCATTTGCACCTTCCGTCTCCTTCTTGCCCTTTTTTCCATTGGATTTCTAGGCCAAAGAGAGGGTAGGCAGTGTGGAAGATAAATTGGTGGTTTGTTGATTTGCCTTCTATGCCTCTGCAATGCGTTCGGCACGATGGGTGAAGGGCTCATTGGGAAGGGTGCTGATGTTGCTTGATGGGATAGTGCGTCTGGACTTGAGGGCTTTAGGACTGATTGTCCCATAGGAGAAGGAGGAGGAATATCAAAGGAAGGGTATTCCCGACGCAAGGAGGGGGAAGGGATTATCTCGAGCACCGGGCTACTCATCGTAATATCTCAAGCCCTCTATCGGAAATCGGCGTTTGGTGTTTAACTGGCAGAATCTAGCGGTTGAGTACTGAAGGCAGAAACTGATGTATCTATCCTTTATGGAGTCGAGATCGAGCCACAGGGATACAGGAGGGATAGAGTGGAAGGAAAGGAGGATACAAGCGTAGGAAATGGTGATGGGAAGACCTACAGCTTTGTGGGTTACCTAAGAGGTGAATGTAAGGGTGGCCGCTGAAAGGCAGACAGGCCGTCCCAAACGAGTATATGCAGATGTGGGCAGCGATATGCAAAAAGCTCAAAGACTCAATGGTATGCATTAGGGCCATATGAGGCACTGGCATTAGTATAAACAAACCTTGTGCTATCTCAAGAACCGCGCGCTACAAGCAGGGTTCTGGGCGCCGTGATATAGACAAGGTGAAAGACAAAATTGGAGGACAAGAGACAAAAAGCCCCCTTGTTGAGCTTGGCTGCCGACCAGAAGAGCCTAAACGGAGAATTTTCAGAATGGACTCCATGAAGTTCCAGGGTTTAGCTATCCAGAACAACAACGTAAAAAAAAAAATAAAAATAAAAATAAAAATAAAAATAAAAATAAAATTAACAGGAAGGAAAAACCTGAAACGGCAGCACCACACACTTTTCATGGTCTACCACTGGGACTAGATATTGAAATTACATGAGACAACATGATAATAATGGCACATTATATATCAAGCTTGACAAAAGTTCAGTTCAAGAATCATATAGTACCCTCCGCCCCAATTGCACTCAAATCACCATTCAGCCCGAAAAAGTTGAACCTATCAATGAGATTAGAGAATCATCCGATCTATGATTTATGGAGATTGATCAAACATACCAGTCCTCCACGTTTAACATAGTAGGCACAATCCCACCCCTGCTGCTATTGCTCCACGTATCCTCCGGACTGGATCCCGCCGCAGGGCCTTGGGTATCCATCTGAAAATCCCCAGGCCATAACTGGTTGCATTGTCCTAGGTTGTCTCACACAATTAGCGATCAGACTGCTCGACAATATCATACTATGAACAACCAACCCGAATGTTGTATCATTTGCTGATTCAGAGCCTGCTGCGTCAACCCCCGTGATGGATCCAATACTCCATTGCCAGGAGATGAGAACTGGTTCATTCCTGAATCCTCAGGAAACAATTGGTGTGGTTGGAAGTTTTCCCACAGGCTCTGGCTAATTGGCGGCGAAGATCTAGTGACCAGGAAAAGGTCTGGCGGATTTGGTGTAGGAGGCATGGATAATCCATGAAATGGTGTTGGCGGCCTCGTACTGGATTTTGATTGCCCGCCTATTGCAGTATCCATGTTTGAACTACTCCGATGTTGTGGGGCGATGTTTGGAGCCGGCATCACCAAATTAGACGAAGTAGGCGCGGGTGTTTGCGGCCGTGACCGCTCGTAAGATACATTTGGCACTGGGCCAGTGTGGATCCCACCTATATCCATTTCGTCAAACTTCCTTTTAACTGGATCAGTTAACCTGTTATCTACTGCTGGCTGTACAGTAGTAGCTGTCGTCCCCACTGCTGTTGGCACTGCTACGGTGGCTGACGTAGTAGGAGTGGTTCTGGATTGTGAATTTTCCTTGCGATGGTGACGTCGTTGAGTAGTTTTCTGTAGACGCTCCTCCAGAGCTTTATTCCCTATGATAGATTCAAATAATGTATATACCATTCTTGCAACAGCCCAGACTTTCGATACTTCCTTCAGCGCGTGCATACACCTTTTCATTTTTTTTTGCGTGTCCGCGACTACCTGAGGGTTAGGCGAGCGCATTTGGTATACATGCATGATCAATGCGGAAAATAAACTATACACACTATACCAAGTCCAAAAATTAGTGCCATCATCAGTCCGACAACAGGTTGGTAAACTTACACAAAAGCAGGGCAGTATCGCAACTGGTCATGTTCCATCAGGTTGTCAATAATGGAGGTGATAGCTGCAGCAGCCCGAAAAGCAATGTTTCTCGAGGGATATGCATTTTCATCAGGTCCAGGAATCCCATGTACGCTGGAAATAGTTGGTGGCATATGAGCCCTGTGTAGTAAGCAAAGAGTGGTGCTGTACCATCATATTAGCGACTCTGCTATGCGGGTGTTATATGATGCAACAGGCTTACTAGTATGTAGAATGTAACAAAGCCGCCCAAAAGTTTTGCCTCGATTTATCCTCTACATGATACCTCATCTCTTGGGGAACATGCAACATCCAATCCGCTAAAGCTAAATCACTATGCACAAGATCTATTGCATTCTGCGGTTTTGCTTTTGATGCGACAGAATATTGCTGAGACAACACAAGCCCCATGATCTCGCATAACTTGACATGGTGAAGGAAGAACTGAACATGCAGAGGGTCTGGTGGATATTCCGCAGGGTAGCCGGGTTCATCATCTATAAAGTCATCTTCCGTTACCATGGCAACGTCGGAATCATCTGTGTTAATATGGACAGGTCTTCCTAGTGCGACGGCGACTTGGCGATCTCTGGTAAAGAGAGTCCACCAGATACGTTTCCATAGCCTTTTGTCTGCGTTACTCAGCTGGGAATGTTCAACACTAGCCATGGATTAGCTAAATGTCTCAGAAATTTATACTTCATAGCAAACCTTCGATGCATGCCGGAGCCCTGGGCAACAATGGTAGCCACACGACTCCAATAAAAAACATTCTTCGTTACATCTATCAACTTATAAGCAACTGGTACAGGGGCAGTCTCTAAACACAATTACCAACCTTCAGGTCCTTCCCAATACCAGCCCATCAGCACCAGTGACTGCACGATGGTTACTCTATCATCCTCGTAATTTGCATCGTACAGAGCTTTGGCTCGCTTGTAAAATGTCATCGCAGCCGGTGTTGTTGAGCCATTTGCGTCCATCAACTGCGGATTGGTGCACACTCTTGATCCTGCAAGAAACACTGACTGTAACAACAAATATGAGGGGGGGTTATTGGGATCCCGGTAACGTCTCATGAACCGGCTCCGGTTGATCACGGGAACTATTGGGGCGATCCATTTGAAAAATGACTCTACGAGATCATCGCAAAGTGCCCTCGGTGGTAGCAGGAACGCTCCTCGTTGGTGTAAAATATCGATCTCAATGGTGTCCAGCTCACTGAGGCGCGCACGTGACCCACGAATATTTTCAGGAAGCGGGTAGTGCACCGTGTCCGTAGTGCCGTGGCTGTCGCGAACTAGGAGGCTGAGATTGGATGATTCCCCTGGTGTTGCAGATAACGTTAGACTAGATCTGGCTGTGTAATTTTCACATGCGAACCTTCTATTTCCATTACATTCAGAGGGAAAAAAGAAAAAGGGAAAAAAAAAAAAAAAAAAAAAAAAAAAAAAAAGAAGGGCAAGAATAGATAAAGAATATTTTGCGCGGGAACATGGATGTGGACGGGCACGTGGACTTTTGCATTCTTTCTGTCGCTCACTTTCTATTTCCCAGAAAAAGCCGAGAAGCACCCACCTAGGTATGCAACCCTTCCAGCATCTTTGAGCGGCGCCCGTGCAAACTTAGGCTTCATGAACTGTGTATATGTTTCTGCATCAACTGCAGCCCTGGCCTTCTGGGCGTCCGATAGGGTTACAGAGAGGGTCCCGTCTGACTGAAGTGTCACCGTAGATGGTGGGATCTGATTGAGGTTGTGCGACGACGTCGTTGGTATTGGTGACGGAGATGGTCCTTGTGTTGACGCGCGACGTTCTTCTCTGTCATATTGTCAGTATATGGTTCCCCAGGGGTGGGAGAGCAGATCTGCCGCATCACGAGGGGATATTGCTATCACATGCATTCCGTCATCTTTTTCCCCCGCCTTTGCCCCTGCTACCTTCTTCCGCTTGGGTGTCGGAATTCTGCATTCTATCTGGAATGCCTGGCAATTTGTACATGGAACACCAAGACTCGCAGCATCGCATCTTACCTGCGGGTTCGGCTAAGCGATTAGAAAAACTTTCGCGCAGGAACAGGCAACAATTGAAGGGAAGTCGTACTTTTCTTGCGTGACATGTCTATCCATGAAGTCCACCACCGTCCAAAGTCAGTCAATCTATCTCCTCCGTAGTTTTATTCGGGCGCTTGGACTCACTTCACATGCTCTCGCCGCACGTTGCCTACCATGTAAACAGAGATTAGCTATGCCCCAGTGTAAATAAGCAAGTAAATGAGAATTTCAGATTGTTGAGAAGAGCAAAGCTGCACATACCTCCGAAAACTTAGATGCCCCCCTGTTTGTGGAGCTGTCGTTGAGGTCGGTGCTGATGCGCTGGCCGCCGTAACAGAATAGGTAGCAGAATTAGTTGGTGATACGGCGTCTCCCCCGGAAGTGCTACCGGCACCGTTCTCTTCCGGCTGTTCCATTGACATTTTGCCTTGGAGCCCCTTCGCTCCTATTGCACTCGCTGTCGCGGTAGTTGAAAGTTCCGGTGAAGTTTATCTCGTGAGTTAGGATTTGTAAACAACGGTGTTGTATGCTTGTCCTATATGGAGAGATATTTGTCTTCAGATATTCTCTAAATTGTGGGCAATATCCGAAAGGCAACGGGTGTCGAGTTTAAAGGCGACGAGCTCGGTGAATCACTAAGTGTATAGATTAAAACCAATTTCTAGTAATTATACTGGCGGCAGCTGCTGATGAGTCTGATATCTGCTGATGCCTGAATTGATTTGCAAATTATTGCTTGGGTTCCCTCCGCTGCTTGTTCTGCTCTACTCCTTCTCCGCTCCAGCTGCCTGCGCCCGAATCAAAAAGTACTTATATGTTATTGGGTTTCAAAGGTCGAATCCGGAGGTCTGGTCTCTACCAATGGCGCAAGATTATGCTCGCCTCATCAGAATGAATGTGATGGGCAGAGACGTAACAGTATTATATTTGCCGTATTACTCTGAAGGGGCGCAACTTGGCTGCGGTGAAGTGATTAGACGTGCGCGTGGATAGTATTAGGCGCAGAGGTAGAAGATGCAGTGAGAGATCATACCGGCGTGACAGATGCGGGTGAGTATTTGTGGTGAGCTTTTTGAGCTCAGTGATGGGACTCTATGATGCTGAAGCATCGAGATTCAGAACCTTGTAATGTTACTGGGTGAAAGCATGGAGTATTTTAGTGCACAGTCGACACTAGCAATAGAACCATGTCCGCCCCTCCAATCGCCTCCACAAGCATTCGCAGCGTTGCGCCCTCGCAGCTTTCCCTCTTCCTGGTAAGCCTAAAATCGAAATGACTTGTCTCAACGGGGCTTACCCTTGACGACAGCGGGATGTATGGCTGCCTGAGTTTCGCGACCTGCACTCTGGTGACAACTACTTTGGTAGCTCTTGTCATAACGTAGCTGAGGCTGGTGGCGCTATGATTCCTGCTCCAGGGCAATCAAATGAGCGTGCAACGAAGAAAAGGCAACCACAGATACATAGATGGGGGAATCTGGCAACCGCTGGTCTTTTGAATTGTTTGTTTGAAAAAACAGTCAAGTGATACCTCAAGAACTGGGCTCTTAGTAGTATTCGAAGTAGTTTTGTGCCACGTAGAGGAGCGTTTGGGGGGGGGGGGGGGGGGGGAACATTTTTCCTCAATTGCTTTGCCGGGTGTCGGAGGGATGTGGGGACGGTTACAGTCTAGCGAGCACCGACGCTGACCGCTTACGTGCACATCAAGGCATTGATTATACTGGGCCTCCAGTCTTGATAGCAGCTTCAAGCGCAAGCAACGGGGGGGGGGCAGCCGCCCTCCCTTTGTAGGTCCGGTTGCGGTTCACAGCACCATCCTGCAGCCAAGAAGACATCTCGGGATGCCATTGCGCTTGCAAGCCCTTGCGCAGTAGTTAGTCGGCCTGGGAGCCCAGGACCTGCGGTGTTCTATGCATACTTCGGAGCATGTGGCGGAACTGCCCTTTACAACCAGCTCTCTGACACCTCCACATCAATGGGCGACGTAGGTTTGCGCACCAGCGGATGCGAGATGTGCGTTGTGCAGGGCGGGGAAGTTGGGGACTGGGGTGGGCGGGGCTGGGCGGGGGTGGGCGCGGGGTGGTATCCGGTATGCGGGGTTGAGCTGCCAGAGAAAGAGAACATTTCCACACGAGGTGAGCGTACGTCTGGAACTGAGTGTACACAGTAAGCACGCCAGAACTGGCCTGCGTTTATTTGCAATTTCTTGAAGGTTTGTCTTTAAACCCATGTGGCATGTGGCTTGAGCTTAGCAAAGAATGTCATGAATCGCTTCAAAGTCTGCGTGCTACCACAAGTTTGTGTGAGGAGGTGATTTTGCTGTGTTAGTATCGTGGTGAAGTCGGCCCGAGCAGCCGCAAGACACCTTTGATGGCTGTTGTCTCGGAGGATGTGAATAAGTGCCAGGTTATGATTCCTCGGCCCGATACGCCTGGTTGGACCCCAATACAAGAGTAGATCCTTCTTTGCCACTTGAGGTTGCTCAGAGACACCATTGAAACATCTTATACGCATCGACGCAAGTAACAGCGAGGCTTTATATGTGTAGCCAATAACCATTGCTCTCTATGTAACTGATAGAGAACATCTTGACCGGTCGCGAGCCTGCATCTTGACCTGTGTCCAGCTGAGCATGAAACCGCACTTGCGATAGTCACTATCAGGAAGCAGGAGTCCCCAAACCTGCTACAGCCGTATTGTGCACATGACAACTGGGACTCTACATAATATTCGAGTTATTCTAGTATTTATGTGCGTTTGAGTTTTTAAGGTCCTCTGTGTAATGTCTCCTGTTGTCACCGCACCTGGAAATAAAAGGAAGGGTACATGATAAACGCTCGTGCACCTCCCTTAATCTCGTAACCAGATGCTGACTACCCTGCCCTGTCGTTACCTTTGGAAACTCGAGCCCGAATTTGTCTGTGCGTCATGCATGACATGTCCAGAGTGATCACACAAAACGCATGCGGACAAACACATGTGAGCGAGGTTTGGATGCTGCCGACAATTGCAATAACTGTTGATTGGAAGCCAAATTCAATTGCCTGTTGATCCTATGTAAACTGCCCTGACCCTTGCCTGATTCTTGCGTTCCCGACGCAGGGGCGAGTTAAATTACTGCATGCTGTACGTCAAGCCAAGATTGTATGTTATCCATCCCATCCGTCCGATGGATTAAGTCGGATAAGATAATGAAATCAGGCATCTAAAGGGCTCGATACAATTGGGGTTGCATAAAGTGTCCATTTAAATCTCTTACGAATGTGCCTGTTAATTCACTTCAGAGAGAGAATGATAAATGGACCTATTCGCTGCGGCTGGAGGTCTTAGTCTGCGAAAATGCGTTTGTCTGTGGCGAAAGGCATGTGAACTGTGTCTCGTGTCCGGACTCTATCACGTGCTTTCACCTATTTATTAATGTCGCTTGGCTGCAAGACACATGTGTACTGAAATGTCTACGTAGTATCATGTGAAGTATCAAGAGGATCGAAACTCCAAAATACCCCGTACACATGGTCACGTGAGCAGAAGTAGGAACGTTTCGCTACATCTCATAACGATTGTCATGTGCTTACCTCCCCGTTGCTTGGCATCCAGAAGCGAAAACTTCACATAAACAGGCATGTGAAGGGCGTGCGATCGTACCACGATCGTGGTATGCATGCCGCTTCACCACAGTTGTTTCCTCCTTGTATGATAGCCCGACTTCCCCTCACTTCAATTGACATGTGATCTGCGAACTTCCGAGAACGAGAGATGAATGCGGGCAGGGATGGGTAGAGTGGATAATGTCTCGAAAAATCGCTTGGGCGTGGGGGCCTGCTTGCGCCGAGGGTACCGGTTGGTGTTGATCCTGAAACTGGGCACTAAAAGAGAATACAAATTGGTCCACTTCTGAAATGTATGATAATTGCCCATGTAGCAAAATTCTTGCGTTATACTACTGAATTTTTATTGATAAAGTACTCTATTATAATCAATTAAGCTACTAGAGGCAGTCAGACGCTTTGCGCACACATTTCACACATGTTCCCATATCCGCTCTTACACAGCTTTAATCTCAAATGGCTGCGCCATAGAGTACTGTATTCTATATACTGCAAGTAGATTCTCCACAGGCGTCGCTTGGGAGTTAACACAACTCTACGGGAGGGGCGGCCATAGCGTGAAACATGTATATAAAAGCCTTGTACTTAGATAAGTAGGCGAATATGCATTTGTAGTACGGTCTGTACGCTGTGTTCTGTCAAACCGGATGAAGTAGATTCTAAGTATATTTGAAGGTCTAAAGGCTAACATAGATTTACTATCTAAAGGAAACACAGACGGGCTTTCAAGATCATATAAGAAAGAATCCTGGGATTCAATAACTTCCACTCCAAGGGTATATTTGAAGAGCTACATCGCTCGGACTCAGCCTCCACATGATTAATATGTGGTGTCGGTTGATCTGCTATCAGCTTCAGAATATTGATAGTACTGTATCTACAGGAGTCCAAGCCATACCTTGCCAACGTTCCAGGTAGCATGGCCATGGGGCAGCCAATGGCACAGGGTCACATGTAGGACCATGCCTGACATAGGCTGGTAGCCTGTATATAGGGTTATGTGACCAAATATATATATAGAACCAACTACTGTAAAACACATGAGAATGTGGTGTAGAGTGCAGTACAGTGTGCATATGAGGATAAGTATACAGACAGGAATCGCGGCCACTCGTCGTAAGTACTGCTGGTCACGCCTCGCACCGGATTGAACCCAGTCGCATTTGATATAGCTTCTACCTAAGCTAAAGGGTTGAAGTACCAAGTAGTCCTGCAACCTGAGCTTAACTTAACAAGTATGACAGGTCTCTCTTGCCAGTATTGAATTTGACAGATATGACAGGTCTGGCTGGACGGCATGAGATGTGGCAGAATGAGTTGAAGTTAATGGACATGGCAGGTCCGGCCCCACGGCTTCAGGTGAGGAAGAATGAGCTCAATTTCACCAATTTCACAGGTATAGCAGGCCCTACCTACTGCCGTGAGATGCGGTAGAGTGAGCTGAATTTGACAGGCATGGAAGTCCCAACCCATCGGCGTGAGATGAGATAATGTTGACAGGTATGGCCGGCCCACGAGATAAGGCAGAATAAGCTGAATTTGGCACGTATAGCCAGCCTGACCTGACAGCGCGAGATCAGGCACAATGAGCTGAATCTGACGGGTATGGCAGGGTATGACCTGACGGTACGAGATCAGGGAGAATGAGCTGCATTTGATAGGTCAATGATGTCAGGGTGACCCAACAAAGTATCAATGATAAGCGATGAGAGATGACGCATGATAATCACGCCATTCATAGTTATGATGGTGAAGAGAGAGAAGCTTGTTAGTTAGCACTCAATGTTAAATAGAATAATGCAAATAACCGACACGCTGGACGCCTATATATAGAGGCCTCCACGGCCTCTATACAAAGGTCAAGTTCCAAGCGTTGTCCTAAGTTACACCTACACTTCGCTGCAATCGCAGACACCGTAACATTACAACGCTGAACCTTTTACCTTTTACCTTTTACCTCAACGCCTTACCGTTTACCTTTACTCAACAAACGTTCTCGCCTCCAACCCTTTGAAGTTACTCGCTTGCACAAATGGATATGGATGACGAAGTGCCCTACTCCCCAACATTGGGATCGCCTAAGTTACACCTACACTTCGCTGCAATCGCAGACACCGTAACATTCCATTTTTCAGGTCCAGCCGGGTGAACCATTGAGCTCCTTGTGTACGTTCTTGAAGCTCACTCATTAGTGAAAGTGGGACCATGAAGTTGTTTTACAAGATCCATCTGTAAAGCTTCCAAATGGCCCTATTTACAAAACCACATGGGAGGAGAATGAGGCTCTAAGAACATACTTATCTGAGCATGAACCTACAGGCAAGATCAGAAAGAGCAGAAGTCCTGCAGGTGCTCCTATATTATTTGTGCGCAAGAAAGATGGTTCATTACGCCTTTGTGTTTACTACAGGGGCCTCAATAAGTTGACAAAGCCCAATCGATACCCACTTCCACTAATGAGTGAGCTTCAAGAACGTACACAAGGAGCTCAATGGTTCACCCGGCTGGACCTGAAAAATGGATACTACTTAATCAGAATTGCTAGTGGAGATGAGTGGAAAACAGCATTCAAAACGAAATATGGGCTATATGAGTACACTGTGATGCCATTTGGCTTAATCAATGCACCAGCTAGTTTTCAGGAAATGATGGATGATATTCTACAGCACCTTGCTATAGAAGGTGTTGTATGGTATATTGACGACATCCTTATCTATGGAGGAGCAACTGAAGCCGAGCATGAAGTACTAGTCAAAAAGGTTCTTCAATGCTTATTGGATCACGATCTTGCAGTCAATTTATCAAAATCCGAATTCCACGTCAAAGAAACCTGCTTTCTAGGATATATCATCAATGGTACTAAAGTCAAAATTGATCCAAAGAAAGTAAAAGTGATTCAAGATTGGAAAGCACCACAAAGGAAGAAAGAAGTACAGTCTTTTCTAGGATTCACCAACTTCTACAGACGATTCATCAAGAATTACAGTGCACGAACCAAGCCACTCGTTGAGTTGACTTGTAAGGATATACCATGGTCCTGGGCTGAACAACAACAGAGTGCATTTGACGAATTGAAAAAGCTATTTGAATCTGCTCCTATACTTGCACAGTATGATAGAACACTACCTACACTCATTGAAACGGATGCATCAAATCAAGCTATTGCAGGAGTATTCTCTCAATTACACCCAGCAACAGACGAAAATGAGGCCGAAGCCCGGCAGTGGAAATTGGTGGACTGCCACTCACGGTTACTAAAGCAACATCAACGCAACTGGCCTATACATGATAAAGAGTTATGGGCAATCGTCAGCTCTTTACTACACTGGCGTACATGGCTTCTTGATTTGACAATGCAGTTTGAAGTACATACAGATCATCAAGGACTACAGTACTTTCAGACCAAGCCAAGATTAAATATGCGACAGGCTGAATGGGCCGAAAAGCGCGCTGAATTCGACTACATTATCAAGTATCGACCGGGATCAGCTATGGGACGCCCAGATGCTATCACACGACGAGAAGGTAACGAACCTTCAGGAACCAATGCACCAATGTTCAAAGGCCAACTTATAGTTGCACAAGCCAACGAAGATGCTCCAGCCAATGAAGATACTCCAGCCAATGAAGAAGATGCTTCAGACCCTGAAGAAGAAGACGTTCCAGACCCAAATCTAGAAGGAATTGATGTCACAACATGGCCTAAAGATATTGAGAGCGGACTGCTTATTGTACCTACTGATTGTCAGCATGTTGTGCTACAACAATGTCATGATTCTAGAGTTGCAGGCCATTGGGGACGACGACGCACTGAAGAGCTTGTATCACGCAACTTTATATGGAAAGGATGGCAAGAGGATATCTCACGCTATGTTGCTGGTTGCCATCATTGCCAAAAGGCCAAAGCAGACATGCCCGCCAAACGAAATTAGTACCAATGCCTACAGGGACTCTACCCTGGGAAGAAATAGCTATGGACTTTGTAGGAGAACTTCCTGAAAGTGAAGGATTCAATGCTGTCTTAGTTATCACAGACCGTTTTACTAAGATGCAACACTATATACCTGCTAAAACGACATGGACAGCAGAGGACGTGGCAAATGCCTATATTTGTGAAATATGGCGACTTCATGGCTTACCGAGGCATGTTACCTCAGACCGTGGACCACAATTCACAAGTGCATTTATGCGAGATCTAAATGCGAAGCTTCATATTGGTCTGAGGCTGTCAACAGCACATCACCCACAGACAGATGGCTTGAGTAAGAGAGCGATACAAACACTCAAACAATACTTGAGAATCTACTGCCATGATCGTCAGAAACGTTGGGTACAATGGCTACCACTAGCCGAATTCGCATACAACTCTACAAATACTGCCACACATGGATACAGCCCATTCCGTAGCCTGTATGGGTTTGACCCACGTACTATTCATGTCAATGATGATTACATATATGCCAGCCCAGCTGCTGAAGAATGGATTGAACGTATGGCTGCAGTACACAGCCAGATTCACCAAACCCTTAAGCAGATCAACGATAAGCGCTCTGCACTCCACATTGACAAGTCTCGCCAATTTCAAGTTGGAGACCAAGTATGGGTGGATCGCCGCAATTTGACAGTACAAACTGGAAACAAGTCCTTATCCAGCAAGTATATTGGCCTATACACCATTACTCGACGAATCAGCCGGCATGCGTATGAGCTAAACATTCCTAAAGGGCTACGCCTGCACAAGGTGATACACACTTCACTACTGAAGCCTTTTAAAGATAGAGTGCAACCACAGGTTGATCCATCATCGAGAAGTGACAATGAAGATAATGATGAGGAAGAGGAACCACTATATGAGATGGATTGTATTGTTGATAGCAGACGCACCAAAGGGGGCGTAAAGTACCGAGTCCATTGGAAAGATTATGGTGTAGAATCCGACACATGGGAATCATTCGATGATTTACAGGCTCCTTTAGTACTGCAGGAAATTATTAAATTTCATATGAGCACCCAAGAAAGCCAATGGATCGAAGAGTTGACAATTGAACTAAGCATATACCGATGTATCGAAGAATTGAATTGTGCATATACCGATGTATCGAAGAATTGAATTGAGCTTATACCGATAAATCGAAGACCTGACACTTGAACTGAATTGATGCCGATGAGTCGAAGAGCTGAAGTAAGCACATACCGACAAATCGAAGACTGAACCTATGCCAATGAGTCGAAGAGCTGAAGTAAGCATATACCGACGAATTGAAGACTGACAATTGATAATTGAACTATGCCGATGAGTCGAAGAGCTGAAGTAAGCACATACCGACAAATCGAAGACTGAACCTATGCCAATGAGTCGAAGAGCTGAAGTAAGCACATACCGATGAATTGAAGACTGACAATTGATAATTGAACCTATGCCGATGAGTCGAAGAGCTGAACTTAGTGAGCGGCACGAGCCGAGCCAGCTCGAGCTCAAACGAGCCAAGATCATGCTTGTGTTTTTCTTGACAGCTCGCTAAAATGCTTAGCCAGTGCAAGGTTTCATAAACTGTAAATACCTAATATAGTAAAAATTAGAGACTTGGAGCTCATTCTGACCTACCAACAACTTCGAAATGCACAATTTAGCTGATAGTAGTGAGAAAGATGAAAATTTAGCTTAGTTTAGTTTAGTTTGTCAATATTATGTATATAATCAATCCAGGCTCGAGCTCATGCCACGCCAGCTCGAGCCAGCTCGAGCCGAGCTCACTTACTCACGAGCTGGCTCGAGCTCACCCTCCAGCTCGGCTCGAGCTAGCTCGTGCCGCTCACTAGCTGAACTGAGTACATGCCGACGAATCGAAGACTGATGAATTGAGCCTATACCGATGAAAATCGAAGAGTTGACAATTGAATTGAGCATATACCGACGAATCGAAGAAGTGATAGACACTGAGCCTATACCTTCCTCGCCCATGGAGTGCTTTTTCCCACAGGGTTTTTTTTTTTACCCATGGAGAGGTTTAACGGTAGCGCAAGGTGATGATACAGGCCCCTGACATACAGAAGGATGAAGTGAAGATCTCGAGTGAAGGTCTGACGAGGACGTCAGCCGTAAGAACGGGGGTAATGTCAGGGTGACCCAACAAAGTATCAATGATAAGCGATGAGACAGCGCAAATCAACACATACGCATCAGCGACAACCAC
>WHUZ01000155.1:0-66360 GCA_015179045.1 Kalaharituber pfeilii | reverse complement strand
GAGAACTAGAATGGCCGATGGTAAGATGAGCTGCGTGAAGAGGCGAGAGGTAAGTGCCCCACCCGAGCAGGAGAATTCAGGTGATTTGAAGGATATTCTGTTCCTGAATAGGCCTTATCGCGAACTGCTAGTGTCGCTGAGTTCGCGAGGTTATCAGTAACAAGAACTGCTTTTTTTTTTTTTTTTTTTTTTTTGTAACGAGGTTGCCATTATACCTTCGGAACGAAGTGTACCTTATTTCGTCATAGGGTAGTCTATTTCCGGAGCACTCGTATGCATGCGAAGCGATTGCAGAGGGACGGCTAACGTAAGCATGCGCTGATTTTTTTTTTTTTTTTTCTTTAAGCATGCGCTGAAGAAGGCCCCTTCCTCCGACGTGCCTACCCATCCTGGTTTCGTATACCCATCCGTCCTTCTCCGCCGTTGATCTTTCAGTGCCCACTTGCACAGGCCTCCGACTCCGCCAACACGAACTCCTCACGTCCTTGCACCCTCCCCCTCAAGCTCTCTCAGCCTCCGGCTTATTGTTTTTTCCCGCAATCAGATCCCGCAATCAGTTCACACGTGCAAGACCCGCGATTCGCATCTTATCTCGTGCCTGGCTGGTAGCCTGTATCCGTGTAAGCGGTTCCCCCCCCCAAAAAAAAAAAAAAAAATAAGAGATGATCTTCTGGCGTTCTCGGCAGTGCTGATTCAACGGCCTTGTGTGCAACCTTCATACCACAGCACCTGTTGATCCCATACGGTTGCCCTGCCATGGCCATGGCAAACAGGCCGTTATGTGATATTAAGAGAGAAAGAAAAAAAAAAAAAAACCATATGGTTGCCCTCGTACCTACCAAGCTGATTCCATATCCTGCGATGAAACTTTCGAATTGCGCAGGCGCGGATCATGGGTTGCGCGACATGGACGAAATGTCGTAAGGCGTGGTGGTTTGGCACGGTAGGCGAGCGCGGCAAGTCTGTATCATACGCCAGACGCACTTTCATGGGTCCCGAGGCACTGGTAATACGCAGCTTACGAAGCAACCTAGCGTGCCCGATGTGGTAACGATCTGCCCTCCTGTAACGATCCACTCTCTGGGCACTCCTCGTCATGCATTCCTCACTCTACTACTTTTATTTGAATATATTGCAACTATAGAAATTGCTTAACATTATACCAATTTGACATCGCTGAATCAGAATTTGCTATCATAATGAGGAAAAAATCAAAATTCCAATACTTACAACTAAATTTATCATTATTCACCTAATTTGAGTCCTCCCTGTATATAGTATAGCTCAACATCCTCGAAATCAGAAAAATAATATAGAAAACTAGTAATTCTCATCTATCTAGGGCTGGTCTTTTTATTAAAAGTCAACAATTGCATATACAGATCATGTGGGATGCAGTGCACCTTCAATTGTATAGAAGTAGTTTATGTTCCTGAGCTAATCTCTATACCTTGATCTGACCTTCAGTGTTTCTAGACTCCTCAAGTGATTCAGGAATACCGGGACTTGAAGTAGTAGTAGTTGAAGCACTAGGGGTGGTAACAGTAACTCCTTCTGAGGTGCCAGGTATGACAGAAGAGACCTGTGGCTCAAATCTGCTGCTGGAACCTTCTTCTACCCACCCCCCCTTCTAGTATTCAGACCCTCCTATCTCATGAACTAAAGATCTTTCCCAGCCCCAGCCTTGCATGTGAGTTCCTCTATGGTGTCTTTTTGTAGCTTGTTCAGCCGCAGCCATCTCTCTCTGTTTTCGTTCCTCTTTTGCCTTACTTCTCGCTCCATCGCTACTAACTACTTTGCATATCAGCAGCTTCTTTCTTATCCTAGACTATTTTCACACCTTCTGAAGTTTCTCTTCCTCCTTTCTGACCTTCACTGTTTCCTTTTTGACATTTCCTACTATTTTTTTCCTTCTATTTCCAGTATTGCTTTAACTTCAGCTCAAGGCGGTATAGGAGGAAGTGAGTAAATATAGCGTCTTGAGTGTCTTGGGCGCAGAGAACCGCATCCTACCAGATCAGTGAAAAGACACTTGACTAGTGACGTTTACTAGTCCTCTGCATAGCTCATTTAGCAATACGCACCTGCATCCCATATATTTGCTGTCGCATTTCGCATGCATTGCATATACGCTCTATCGGCCACCCGACCGGGTGACTCATGACAGAGGGAAAGCAAGGCAAAAGAAGAACGAAAATAGAGAGAGATGGCTACAGCTGAGTAATCTACAAAAAGACACCATAGAGGAACTCACATGCAAGGCTGGGGCTGGAAAGATCTTTAGTTCATGAGATAGGAGGGTCTGAATACTAGAAGGGGGGGTGGGTAGAAGAAGGTTCCAGCAGCAGATTTGAGCCACAGGTCTCTTCTGTCATACCTGGCACCTCAGAAGGAGTTACTGTTACCACCCCTAGTGCTTCAACTACTACTACTTCAAGTCCCGGTATTCCTGAATCACTTGAGGAGTCTAGGGACACTAAAGATCAGATTAAGGTATAGAGATTAGCATGAGAATATGAACTACTTCTATATATTTGAAGGTGCACTGCATCCTATATCATCTCTATATACAATTACTGACTTTTAATAAAAAGACTAGTACTACATAGATGAGTATCACTAGTTTTCTATATTATTTTCCTGATTTCGAGGATATTGAGCTATGCTATATATAAAGAAAACTCAAATTAGGTAAATAATGATGAATTTGGTAGCAAATATTGGAATTTTGATTTTTCCTTATTATGATGGCAAATTCTGATTCAGCGATGTCAAATTGGTATAATGTTAAGCAATTTCTATAGTTGCAATATATCCAAAATAAGCAGTAGAGCGAGGAATATATGACGAGGAGTGCCAAGAGAGTGGATCGTTACAGGGGGCAGATCGTTACCACTTCGGGCACGTTAACCCCGCACGCCAGGATAATCCTATGCTTATCCCGACGGTGTAACCCGCGGTCACTGGTAGTTCTACTAGCCGAAAAAATAATAAGTATCCGGACAGGGGATCAATGGATATTATACGCTATGCAGTATTTGGTATGAACTAGCATATTTTCGTATGTTTGCTGTGGATGTCCATGAGACCAGTCCAAATTTCGTGATAGCGTCCAATTTTTATTATGTCAGAAGTATCCGGACAGCTGACATAATGAATCTGGGTCTTCGTCTTCAATACTTTGTGCCCTAGCATAACCACAAGAACAAGGTCTATACATAATAATAATATTACAAGGATGGCAAGCAAAAAAGGTAGGTAAAGACTCAGTAAGGAAGATACTAATATTCTCATAGGTCCTGAAATGATTCCCCAGGAAAGAGCAGCTATTGTGGCATTAATTTATTTGCATATACAGTACTGAATAGCATGAGCAAGCCACTTCAAAGAGGGCGATCTCGAAAATAGTTGAGAATATCGAAATTGAAGTATGCTGAAATCATTGACAATGTGGTTCTAACAGTTTCACACATGTGTGCTAAGTTAGCTACAAATCTTGAAGCTGTGAGAGGTGCAAATGAGAGTATCACTACCAGAGGTAGAATACTGCTATTTTATTTCACTACTATTGTAGTGCTATTCTAATACTGGTGGTGGGAATAATCATGTAGCATGATGCCCATATGTATATAAATTAACATTGATTAATACCTGGAATATAATAGGAGTGAGAATAGCCCTCCGGGACAGCCTCCGGGGCAGCTTTCGGGACCGCCTCCGAAACGGCATTCAGAACGGCATCCGGAACAGCCTCTGCCTCCGGAGCAGCCTATGGAAGAGCCCTCGGGATAGCCTTGGAAAGCTCCTAGGCCAGTCGCCACTCAGAGTAGTTTTTTCGGAATCTTAAGCCCTAACTATCATGTTGATGTACAGTCCTAAATTTATTATGTCAGCTGTCCGGTGGCTTTCATTAGGTCAGCTGTCCGGATACCTCTAACATCATGAAATTTGGACTGGTCTCATGGAGATCCCAGCTAACCATACGAAAATATGCTAGTTCATACCAAATACTGTAAAGCGCATAATATCCATTGATCCCCTGTCCGGATACTTTTTTTTCCGGCTAGTACTTTTTGTTGCAACAGTTTGTGAAACGGTCGGTAACAACGCGCCCTTATGTACCTTGACCTCTCTATATACAGTTTTCCCTTGCTATATAAAAACCGGCCTTTTTCGTCCGGTATAGCAAGCTTCCGTTATAGAATAAAATGCTTGGCAGAATAGAATAGGGATGGGCAGCAAAAATAATGTAACTGGGAAGTGGATCGACAACGACAGCCTAATTTAATTATGTATTGTTAAGTTTAATAAGTATCTGCAACGTGAATGCAATGTGGGGTACCGGTAGCCAAGATTGGATGTATCAGTGTTAGTGTATGCGGTATAGCAAATATTATTTGTATGGAGACAGCGGGGTAAGTGCCTGGCAATTCCTGTCCGGTCCGGTATTCTTAGTGCGTCTGGTATAGTAGGAGGATTTTGTATGGGAGCGGGATGTAGCAACCTGAGAGCATCTGGTAACCAAGGTTTCCGGTACAACGAGGTCCAGTATATGCATAGCAAGGGAAAATTGTACTTTGAAGTCAATTGATGATGTGATTTTTTATTCTTTCTACCAGAAAGTGATCCAATATGCTGGAAGATAAAATTTTGAGAAGTACTAATATTATGGTGGTATTCTAAAAATTTTTTAACACTTGCTTCAATTCATTTTCTTGCGAACAAATATTCCCGACAATTAAAATCCCCCTTCCAGATATCGACAAAAAATCGACACAGGGAACAAGAAACCGGTACCTTGTATTCGGTTCAGATTTTAGGTCATGCATCGGCTTTTGGTCTAAGCTAAAGTCGGTGTAGCTAAGTCACCTGAACTCTTCTAGAACTGGAACTAGAGAAAAAGCGAAATTTCTACGTAGCCTTCAGACTGGAAAAAAATAAGAAAGTTCTCTGCAGACAATCGGAAATGAGCGACCCATCTGGAGAATTCCAATTCCATGATTCTCCATTTTCATGATTTCTCCATTTCCAGGGGAGAAAAGAAAACTGAATACCATTTGTATGATGGGTGATGGGGTCGATGTTACATGCTTGCGCACGGTTTCCCTGGTAGATCGGGTCTAAGTCATATTGCTTAGTTATGTACTGTACATGATTTGCTCATACCTATACATCAGCCATGCAGTGTCCTACAGTAGTCCAACAGGACTACATAGGAGTAAATCAACCAAGGTAGTTGGGATTCGCTGGCTTCGGAAAAAAGACATACTCATCGGAGAGGGCAAGAAGACAAGCTCCATCGTGGTGTACTTGGAAGACCCACAAGACATTGACAAGGTGCGACTTGGAGGGAGATGGCTCAAGGCGAACCAGTACGAGAAGGAGAGAGGAAGGAGATAAGACAGAATGCTGGTCGCATCCCGCAACACATGCCGAACCGCGGGCCCTATGTACTTAAGCTTAGTTAGTTTCTTTTCTGTTCAAATAAACCCCCGCCATAGCCCGTAGGGCGGCATGTGAGTAATGAAATAAAAAAAAAAAAAAAAAAAAAAAAAAAAAATCCCCCACAGTGCTGAATCCTTGATGAGTCAGCGACGTAGCAACGCGACAATGGTGGATACTTCCAACGTTTGGTGAATCGCCAGCAGTGGTGAATAGAACGGAACACCTGAAACTGTAACCTAAGTCTTGATCACACCATATAAATGGGAAATGGAAGGCTGGGTTAAGTTACGTAAGGTCGGTGCTGGCATGGAATCAATGGCACAATATTATGGAACAAGTTTTACAAGGACTTGGTTTTTGATACATGGATGGAGTACTTTTTTTTTTTTTTTTTTTTTTTTTTTTTTAAATCACATAACCCCGCTTGTAGCACTAAGCCATGGCAGGGTCCCTGGGCAAGCCCTCATAGCCCGGAGACAGGCTAAACTAACTCTCTACATACATGGCCCCCACGCGCCGTCGCCCCCGCTCTCCTAGCTTCTGGAACGTGACCCCGCGCTCTCCTACCTTCTAGAACTTGACCCTGGAAAAGAAATTCTTTAAAATATCATACTCCTCTCCATCCTCCGCCTTTCTCTTCCAATTCTTTTCCATGTCGCCCCACCTCTCAAAGCCTTCTGGACGGTTCTTCTGGTTTCTGCATCGGAAAGCGAGGTGCTCCCCGGTTTGCACCTCCCCGCACCTGCACTTATCCACTCAGCCGCCCCTATCCTCTTCAACCACACTGCACACCTCCCTCTCTCCAGGCGCAAGGCAGTGAAATTGGATACTGCTATCCTATTCCACTCCATGACCTTTCCTCCTCCAAAGCCCTCCACTTCTCTCTTCTCCTTCCTCCACGCTTTCACCCTCTGGCGCACCCCACTTCCGGTGGCCACCTCCTTCCCCTGCATCACCGTGCCCTTCGTCGCCCACTCATCCGCCTTCTCATTGCCTGCGATTCCGATGTGAGCTTTTACCCACAACAGTTTCGCATCCCCCCCTTCCTCTTTCTTCTCGCCACTGCATTCACCACCCTTCTCACATCCTCCGTCTTTCCCTTTCCCTCCCTGCCCGCCTTCTGAATCGCCATGACAGCGGCTTCCGAATCCAGACAGATCAGGACTGGGACCTCCTCCGGTGCACTCTCCGGTGCTCTTCTCACTCCCCTCACCTCCCCGTCGAAAACCGTCGCTGTTCTTCCCACCACCTCCGCCACCACTGCCGACCTCCCCCACACACCTGCCCCCACCTTGCTATCCTCGATTTTACTGCCATCTGAAAAGAAGACGGCTCTCTCCCTTCCAGCCTCCTCAATCGAGGTCTCCCATTCCTCTCGGCCCCCCTTCTTCCTCCCCAGCCTCTCCGCAGTCTCCACCTCTACCACCTCACATGGGAGAAGAGGAGAATTTCCTCGGTTGTGCCCTCTGTTAGGCATTCAATTGGTGCTTGGCGTGGGTGTAGTTGATATGTTAGCAATAGGGTGAGAATTCTCTCGAAATTTCACTCTGAGAGGGAAACTTGTGGGTTGTGGTATTTGGGGATAAAAATTAGATCAAAAGACTCAGTGCTACAAAGAGGAGAAAACCTGGAGTATCTCTGATGCAGCAAACACTGAATTGCACCTTTTGCTATTTCCAGAGTTGCACCATATGTTAAGGGCTTTATTTTTGATAAATTCCTAGTACCAGCAAAATCCCTCTAATTGTAATGGCGATTCTTGGACTACAACTCATAAATAATAGCAAACCAGGGAGCAGCAGTACAGCATTCAGTGTAGTAGTTCAGCACAGCAGGTAACTATAGCTAATACATCGCCATAGCCTATAGGGCAGCAAGCGATAAATGATATAAAAAAAAAAAAAAAAAAAAAAAGCAGGTAATTTTTTTTTTTTTTTGATTTTTTATATCACGTGACCCCGCATGCAGCTATTCGCCATGGCAGGGCAAGCAGGTAACTAATTACTGAGTAGAAATTAAGTACAATAGGACCTTTAATATACTTCTCTAGGGTCATGCAATTTATTATACTTTTGGACTGTCGATCATATTCATCCAGCTAAATCACTCTTTACTAATAGAATCCTAATCAGAATCCTGGTAAAAAAGATATAGTAGGCGTGGTTTTGCAACAATGCAAAAATACCCCATAAAAAGCTATATTTTCTTACTACAATCCTAGATTGAATCTATTCTCTTACATGATTTTGCAATGCTATTAGACACTTAGTACCTCTAAAAATTTTCCACCTTTACTTGAGATGAGAATTTGACTTGCTTGTTCTGCATGACACCTTGCAGCCCTCACCACCACGAGCGCCAGGGCGCCAGGGCGCTGGGGCACAAACTCGACTCCACAACGCGCGATACCGGCTCCGCGCGTCACAAACACATGAGTTCGTGCTATTGCGTCTCCAACGTGCAGGGCGCAGTTGACCTAATAGGCCTTGTTGGTAACGCAGGCGACCTAATAGGCCTCTTTATAAAGCTGGTCACCTGGTGAGTCTCGTTGGTAACGCACGTAACCTGGTGGATGTCGTTGAGCACGCTGTTGACATGATTGGGCTCGTTGGGGACGCAATTTACTCTATGGCCTCGTTGGGGGCGCACTGTGACTGTAGTACCACGTTGCCAACTCTGTTTACATATCCTCATGTGTTTCCAATTCAGTATATATTAAATCATTCATTCCTAGCATTTATTCATTTCTAGCTATCGCGATATATACTATTCAGGTGCCCTTTCACCACCCCTCCATGCCACACTGCTTCACCACATCGCTGTACCCTCTTACCACCGCTCCACAGTATTCCCGTACCCTTTCACTACCCCTCCATGCCACACTGCTCCACCGCATTCTCATAGATTGAGCCTTCCATTCTCTCATTCTCCTGCTGTGGAAAGGGCCCTACAATAGCTGTCAGATTGAGCTCATATCCATACATCTCGCGGCGTTGAAAGGACCTCGCCATAGCCCCTAGGGCGGTATGCAAGTAATGTTATAAAAAAAAAAAAAAAAAAAAAAAAAAAAAAAAAGACGCGCAAAGGGACCCGACATACCTGTGAAATTGACCTATTTCTGCCATTGTGGTGCTGTCGATTGGGCCCTATGGTACGTGTCAGATTCAGCTCACGTTCACACATCTAGCGACGTTGAAAGGGACCCGCCGTACCTGTGTACTGAGCTCACGTTGCCACATCTCGTGCAGTCGAAATGGGTCATTAAATTGACCTTATTTTGCCATTCCCGTGCCGTCAACCGAGGACTGCAATAGGTGTCAGATTGAGATCAGTTTGAGCTGCTGTTTACCCATGTCGATGTGGAAAGGGACCCACCATTGTCGAAACATGACATCCGCCACCCGTGCTGTCTATCAACATCCGCTACCCGTATGTTGCTGTTACTAATAGATATGTTTTTTCTATTACTGTTACTAATGGATACGTTTCTTCCTGTTACTGTTACTAATAGATAGTTCCCTCTGACTGCTGTTTCGTCTGTTTATTGGTTGCTTTCGGTTCTTTCATTTAACATACACATGATCTACACTACGTTGCTATTATGTGTCTGAATCATGCAATAACGCCACAGTACCAACTTCACGCCACAGCGCTTAGTTGCAAGCCATGCATTCCGTTACTTCCGCACCTGCTTGATATGTTACACCTGCCTGTCTAGTCATGGTTCTGCAGTCACGTCATGCAATGCTCATTATGTATATAATCCTGTTTGTTCTGCATCTCTTTAATCAATCAGACTTATTGGACCCAACGGTACGGACCCAACGGTACAGATCTTCTTTATTCCTTCAGAAGCTCTTTCTTGTTTTTCCTACGTGACGAAGCCCTCCTTATTCTAAGTGCGAATCCGGAATTCAGGGTCGACGTTCAGTCAACCATACCTGTGAATTCAGCTCATGCTGCCACTTCTCGCACTGTCGAAAGGGCCCTGTGACACCTCTTTAATCTCATGTTGCCATATCTCGCGCTGTCAAGAGAGGCCTACCATACCTGTGAGTTGAACTCTTCCTGCCATTATCGTGCCGTCGAAAGGGCCCTGCAGTACGTGTCAATGTCAGTTTGAGCTCCTGCTCACACATCTCGCGACTCTGGAAGGGACCCGCCGTACCTGTGTACTGAGCTCACATTGCCACATCTCACACCATCGAAAGGCCATTGCAGTACCTGTCAGGTCAATCTCATGTTGCCATATCTCGCACTGTCAAGAGAGGCCTGCCATACCTGTTAATAGAGCTCATTCTACAGCATTTCGTGCTGTCGAAGGAGACCTGTTAATGTGTGAGTAAGTCGCGCGATGTGTGAGTAGGTTGTGCGATGTGTGAGTAGGTTGCGCGATGTGTGAGTAGGTTGTGCGATGTGTTGCCTCGCCTCCAAGAAGGACGGAGAACGACGAAGAAGGACGAAGAAGAAGCGAGAAGGACGAAGAAGGACTTTTACTGGAAATTGACTCCTGAATGGACTCCTGAATTGACTCCGGACTTGACCCCTGAATGGACTCCTGAATTGACTCCGGAATTGAAAGGCGGAGAATGGGGAGGAGTATGACGTTTTGGAGAATTTCTTCGCTGGGGTCAAGTTCTAGAAGGTAGGAGAATGCGGGGTCAAGTTCTAGAAGCTAGGAGAGCGGGGGCGACGGCGCGTGGGGGCCATGTACGTAGAGAGTTAGTTTAGCCTGTCTCCGGGCTATGAGGGCTTGCCCAGGGACCCTGCCATGGCCAAGTGCTACAAGCGGGGTTATGTGATTTAAAAAAAAAAAAAAAAAAAAAAAAGACTCCGGAATTGACCCCTGAATTGACTCCTGAATTCGACGTACAATTAGGGGCAATTCTCACAATGTCAACACGCACTGGAACCATAGCTTTGTATTTTATTAAAACAGGAATATATTTATATTGTTATGGGCGTGAGGGGCTCGGCTACGCTGGGCCCGGAAGCTAGGTGTTACGGCTAAGGGGTATATACGGCGGGCCGGAACGGCTACGGAGGTGTATATACGGCAGGCCGGAAGGGCAGCTGTTCGGCATGGAGCATGCAGCGGAACGGAGTGGTTCACGGGCGTAATAAGTATACGAGCGGGAGGGTCTGCGAGGGCTGCTTTGTCATGGTGAAGACTAGATATAGAGATACCGTTGAGTCTATTGGGCAGATTTTGCAAAGGCCGGTTATTGAAATTCGGTTATTTTCCGGGTAACCATTAGTCATGATAACCTAACCAAAAAATGGCCCAGATTTTGCAACGTACCTAGGTTATTTCTGCGGTTATTTTTTGGGTTATTTTCCATGCATAACTGCACGCATATTCCACGCATACCGCACGCATATTCGGCCTATGGCGATAACCTCGCGCCGCAAGACCACTTTAGCTGTCGCATCTGCGGCAGCCTTTGTACTTCAAACTGTTGAAGCAAGATTCTCATTATACTATGAGGATCTCGGAGGTCCTTCCCAATTTGTTCTTTCAGTAACATTCTGATTTTTTCCCAAAAAGCTCCTTTCTTGCCTTTGACATGCTCCGCTTGGTACTCAATGCATAAGTGGACTAGATGAAGCTTTTCTTCATCATTGAGTTGAGTACGTAAGTTGTCTGCAGGTGCTGGTGATTGGGTTTGAGGTGCCGGAGATTGAGTTTGCGGTAGGACGATGTTGCACGACCACGCCCACGGGATGCTAAAATTGTAGGTGCAGGTGATAGAGAAGGGGTTTGAGAAGACATTTGAGTGAGTAAAAAATATCAAGATACTTTGGTGTTAATGTAAAGTCCTTACCCGCACTTTGTATTTAACCGAATTTATTCGATTATATAACCGGAAAATTGCCAGAAATTTGGTTAACTCAGCCACAAACAATACGTTGCTACAGTAACATTGATTAATAATAATTGGAAAATAACCAAATATGAGTTAACCGGACTTTGCAAAATCCGCCTAATATTACTCGTCCGGTGTAAACAGGTTAGACTGTACTCCTCATGCATCTATGAGTCGAAGCTTAATATTCTTCTTCTAGGAATTTCCTTATGGGAGCATGAGTTTATCTGGATTGAACTTAGAGTCGCAAGAACAGCAGGTTTATATACATAAAAAAGCATAGCATAATGTGACTTGTGAACCATGACTGGATAGGAAATTATCAGGGAAGATACCATATCAGGAAAGGTGAGAAAGGCACGGGATGCGTGGCTTGCGAAGAGAATGCCGTTTGGTGTTTTTAGGCGGGAATGTTTCTGTTGTGGTTTTTTAACCTTCTTTTATTTATTTAGCATAACATCGCCATAGCCCTTAGGGCGGCATGCGATAAATGATATAAAAAAAAAAAAAAAAAAAAAAGAAGAGAATGCCGTGGCGTAAGCTATATAAAAGTTAGCGTTATGGCGTAATTCATACACAGTCCAATAGCAAGGTTAAATACATGAGTGGAACGACAAAATAACAATAATAGCAACAGGTGGCAACGGATGTAATGTTCCAACAATAAGGAAACGATAAGTTTCAGAGTTATAGAGAACTTAGAACACCACTTGTGTCTTGTTTCTTCCAACTATGCCATCAGCCAGGGTTTATATAGATTAAGTCCTTCATACATGACTAGTCAACAAATGAACAAAGGACTGACGACGTGGCAATTCCTTATCAATGCCAATACCTGTATTAATAATAATAGGTAAACGTAACGGAAACATGCAAGAAGTAGTACAGACGCAAGATAATAACATGTACGAATGCATATAAAATAAAATAAAAAATGCATGTGCGCATATTAGCTTCATAAACCGAGTGCCAGGTATAAAGACCTTACAATCAACACTTCCTTAGCACTACCCTATTCGGAAGACAAAGAACCTTCTGCCAAGCCTAACGGGTGATCAGTCCGCTCTAGAATCATTGGTCTTATGAACAGTTCAGAGTAGTGTTCCTCTTGTCGGGTAAGTCTCACCTTAGCCGTAACATATATATATTTTAATTTAAGTACTTGTTTAACAGATCAAGCTACTTTTTCCTATAATTATCTTTAGCAAAGAGTTAATTTAAAGGGCATCTAATCATATAGTAGTATTTTATAAATATGAAAGTACTTCTGAAAGTCTCTGAGCTACCAGTCTGATATTAATACAACAATCTAAAGGCAGTAAATTAATATAATACTCTCCTTCATAATTCAATCAAGACGAACCAGACATGGTGACGGAGGCGGGGTTGAGATAGAGAGCTAAGAGAGAGAGAGCGAGCGAACGCAACAGGCTGAACCTATCCCACCGACCCTTAGAGAGACTAGGACATGCGACCAGACAGATAGCAGGCCTTCTGGGGGGAAAGGGACTGCGCGCATGGAGGTGGCAGATTGGCAAGGCAGACGGTCCGGACTGCAGGTGGTATGGAGAGAAAGAAGAGACAAAGGCACACGTACTCGGGGAATGTGGGGTATGGCGGAGGAGATGGCCCGGGGGGGAGGAGGACGTCCGGAGAGCCCCCAGGAGCAAGAAAGGGGAAGAAGACCCGTTGAGAAGGCTGGTGGAGATATTAGAGGAATAGGACGAGAGGAGGAGCCAGACGACGCCGAAACCTTAAACCTTTCCTTTTAATTTCATTATCGTCCTTTTATTTTTCTATCATGTATCTAAAGTATCGCCATAGCCCAGAGGGCGGCAAGCGATTAATGATATAAAAAAAAAAAAAAAAAAAAAATCATAATTCAATCTAGCATCAAATTGAAGATATTTTAATAAAGATCTTTATATGTGTATATATATGCAGCTTTGAAAGCTAATATCAAAAACCAAGGATAATACATCAGGTAATAACAAATCAAATATAAAAATAATTTTGAATAGTCAAAAATAGTAACATACTTTTATGGTACTCGAGCGGCCTCTTATCACACAAATGCTTTACAAGTACTAATCCAACCTTCACCTGGCAAAGAGATTCAGGACAGAGGAGTATGGTGTAACGCGTCCTGCCATCGCTATGACTCCCACAAACATTTTTCCTGCTTTTATAACAGATCCCTCACTCCCCCCCACAAGATCGTACAGTCTCTGTTTTTTTTTTTCTCAGGATACTACCATGCTAGTATTATAGAATACCAAGAAATGAACCTAATCAATCTTTTTTATTTTTTCGTTGTCTGCTTAAATTTATTGACTGTACCTTCACCAATGGAAAGAAATTTTATTTTGCTCAAGAAGATGTCCAGTGGAATCAGACAAAATTATGGCAGAATAAAGAGTTTCCTCATAATAGTTATATAGGTGGATTCATCTTGCTGACGAAGATGAGTAATTTATCCGAAGCTAATGCATTACAGGATCTCTTTCTAGTTTATCTTTCGATTTCCGGTTTCATACTGAAGTGCGCCTGCAGCAATCCCGGTGGTCGTCAATGCATGCACAAGTATATTTTTCCTTTCTAATCGTACCCCATACGTCTGTCCAAGGAAGAAGGAAGTCTCAGTGGATAATTGTTTGCACAGCTTTTACATACTATATCTATATTAATAACCGAGACTCTGCTTCAGATAACTCCACTTGCTGTTCGAAAAATTGCCACTCACATACCTCACCTCTTAGCCTTTCATCCATCAGGTGCACTATTCAATTCAACTTCTAAACGAGGAGCGCATTTGTCGACTGGGCACATTCATATTTATCAAGGTTTGGAACTAAACTTTTACGGCAGCAGCGTTAATACTCGCTATATAAATTTCACGCATCTGATCTTTTTTCTTTGTAGTCGATCTTCTTCTATTTGCACCATTCGCTATTAACATTGATAGAATTTAATTCAGCTGCACCGACTTAGTTATCGTTCACCTCCTATGAAGATCGATTACAGGAATGGAAATTGCGAGAGTGGAGGGTGCTCCATGCCTAAGCTATCTTAGACTAGGCTCCCACTAACCTATTCAAGGCTCGATTACCTACGTAGTCTGGTTGCATGTAGTCGCTTATGTGACAGTGACCAATAACATGCAGCCTTAGAAAGAACAAAGAAAGTAGATTTGCAGACTTCCTGGGGTGGCCTTTAGTAGACATATGATAGCAAGTCCTCACATCTCATTGCCGAGCCGTGGTTGTATGAGGCAAAGTGTGGAGAGAGAGAGGTGGAAGAGTTTAAATAGAAAGAAAAAAACTTCGCAACTATGACTGACTGTTGAAACGGAATGGCCGAAATATGCTAGATCAAATGAATGGCAGGAAGATCTACAAGAGTTTTCAAGTGGGAGATACTAGGGAAGATTGTAAAGAAAAAGTAAGAGTGGGAATGTATATATCTAAATTGAAATATATAGAGAGAAGCATGGGATGATGAACGGGAAAGTTAGAAGAAGTTGGACAAAAAGAGCCTCTCAAGTATGAGTACTTCTTATCTAGTAATGTATGTGTGCAGCGCCGGAAAGTTAACTCCCGCCCTGCCTGCCACCCTTCCCAAAAAAAGAAAGGCTAACTTGCAGAGATGACATAATATTTAAATACACTATGCAGCCCCTTGGATGCTCAGTAAGGGAAAGAATGCCCGACAGTTGGCAAATCTTGTATTTACCATGCTTTCGCTCACTCTTCACCAGTACTCTGTAGATTGCACAAGATCAGAAATATGAGATAATTGGTAAGTTAACTGCATGGTCATTTATGCAAAATTAGCAATAATCATAAAGGTGACACAGTCATTCGGTGAGTATGATCAGATAGAGTACATTAGATAGCCTGAGTCCTCACGGCAAGGCCGTCGTCAGCAGTCGTAACTCGGTCAGCCCTGGAAAGTTATGAAACGCAGCAGTACCTCAGCTATTGTGATTCAAGGTCACAAAAATAGCTAGTTCATTCATTAGTTGGCCTTACGCTCACCTTGATCGAGAGCACACGAGCACAAATTACGTGTGCAAAGGAATTCGTATAACACTGCGATATTTTCTCTGCCTAAATGTCATTTTATCGCCTTCCAGCACGGATTTGCCGCTAGACAATGTACTCAACTCGAGCGCTCGGTAATGCGATGGTTAAGGAAGGCCCTGCATATTTTCGCATGCTTATCATAAGTAGAGGAAATTCCACCATACTGTGCAATGTAGCCAGATGACCAAATAAAATCTGTGTCATTTATAGCACTCCTGTGTCATCTCAGGGTATGCACTGCCATGGCAAATAGTTGCAAGGGAGACTACAGAACGGGCGTTCTTGGGATGTGAGTACTGTCCTAACTCTACAATACCAAGACGAGGTAATCACGGAAGGGGACATGTGAGAGAGCGAAGAGCAAGCGAACGCAACAGACTTAAGCTGAACTACCGCCCACTACAACGCCTAGGGTCAAGGGCGGCCATCGCCACCCTCGCCGGCCGGGATGACTCGGGACAGGTACTTTTTACCTGTCCGCTCAGGGACAGGTAGTTCCTTGTACGGTAAGCGGATCGCCAGTGGCGTGCGCTAATATGCAGGATTTTCAAGGATTACGATTCAGAGGTACCTAGGCTAAGATATTATGTACTCGAGCACAATACCTGAACAACTAAATAGGTGCAGTGGAAGATACATGGGACCTTGATGCAACAAGAATAACATCCTGCGTAGCTTGCGTATCCTCAAGCTCAACTACACCTAAGGAGCCTTCCATATGGCACTTTCTAGTATTTCTTGCAGCAGCTGTTCATTCAGCCAACTCAGCAGAAGTCATAGCATGCGCTTTAGCTTTTCCTTTGATCTTTTTCTGACGAAATTAATTTAAAGCTAGTTGTACAAATTGCTGGATAATTGGCTGAGTACCATGACTAACAGGTGTGCTAGTAAACATTCGTTGCATGTGGCTGGTATGAGTATGCTCCAAACATGCAAAAATCTTTGCCTGCTCACCATTTTTTTTTTTCATATTTTTGATCGCTTGCTGCCCATGGGGCTATGGCGATGCCTTCTCACCAGTAAGGGTGCCATATAACTGTTCTTGGTCATATAATAATCATAGAAGGAGATGTCAGCCTTGATTAGTATATTGGTCTTTTTTTTTTTTTTATATCAATACTCGCGTGCCGCCCTATGGGCTATGGCGAGGGTCTTTATTAAAGTAAAGGAAAAATAAAATGTAGCTACATGAAACCCACGACTCTCACTGGTATTATGGGTGGATGATCCAAGCCGATGCAGGGGGACGTCCTTTGCCTATTTCCGTCCTCTGTCTGACTCGTACCGGCAGGCTCTCAACAATCTTCTTCCTAGTCTCACCCGGTCTACTTCCGTTGTGTCCTCCAGGTATACAACTACCGAACTTGTCTTTTTCCCTTCCTCCCTCAGTATCGTCTTGTTCCTCAGCCATCTGATCCCCGTAATCTTTCCTATGTCTTTATTGTCTGCTTCCATCCATCTCCGGACATTCCTGAGGTCCTTCCTCAGGGCTATCCCATGTCCTACGATGCCTTCTTTGGGAGTGGTGGTACCGGGGCTGGATGGGTGTGTCAGGGAGTATATTGGTCTTGTGGCCGCTATTGAGGTATTGTAATAGGTAGATCTGTAGGTACTTCTCTGTCGGTCATTGTCTATTTTATGGGTGCTATTGGGCCTTTGATTTGCCAGCATGGATGGAGAAGCTAAAGAGGAATCGTTGATATTTATAAACTACAACTATAAATCCAGTAACTAATGCATAGTCTTGAAAATAATATAATACATCATTAAAAGTATACTGCTCTTTAGTAATTGGAGTACTTCAATGAAGTACAGAAATATCATATCTATCACCCATATTGCCTATTTAGGTATAAAAGGATATGCATAGGGGATAGGTATTGCTAAGCAGAATAAGACCGAGATGATAGGTAATGTTAAATGTTAGGTAATGCTGAGTGAGAGTGGGCATGGTAAGCTATTGAATAAGTAGAAAATATATGCTAGAACAGTTTTCAAGAGCCTTATATACTATTAAAGCTCTTCAGCCAAGTATTTACAAAATTGCGGTAACAGCTTTTTTTTTATTATTCGGCCATTTAGGACGCAGCAACAACACAAGTACATAATAAATGGTCTGTATTACTGGTAGACCTAATGGATGTATGGTCAACTTCGGAGGTAGTGGCAGCTGGCTTTGTTGAAAGACCACGCGTCCTGGCTATCAAGTGGTAATTGGTAAATGATTCCGCGACAGCGGAGGCGAAAGAGAAAAGCTGTGAGTGGGTAGCAACCATATCTTCGATATACATGAAGTTGTAGTCGGGTACATGCGAGCTCACCACCCTTGAAAACTCTGCATATTAGCGCACGCCACTGGCGATCCGCTTACCGTACAAGGAACTACCTGTCCCTGAGCGGACAGGTAAAAAGTACCTGTCCGGAGTCATCCCGCTCGCCGGCATACTGGGAAACAAAGGCCTACGACAATGGAGACATCAGATCGGGAAGGCGGACGGCCCGGAGTGCAGATGGTGCGGCAAGGCAATGGAAAACACAGTTCATATACAGTCTAACCTTGCTATAACGAAAATGAAAAATCTGGCACTTTTTTTTCGTTATAGCAAGGTTTCGTTATAGAATATTGTGGCAAGATTAGTCATGTCCTTGGCAGCTGAATTTAGAAGCCCGAGTACTTGAGGAATTTATGGCAACAGATTTTAACTCTGTGATTTCCTCCTTATGGAAATAACCGGAGTAGGAAAAAATGAGTGTACAAAATTGAGAGTACAGACGTATTGATCAGGTACTATGCAGATGCAAAAATCAACCATGTTGTTGAAGCAAAATTACCTACAAAGCAGCAACTATGCAAAAAGAAGACTGGAGCTGCAAAAACAAAAAGAAACCCTAGATGCAGTTCGACAATGAATCCGGTACAATCCACGCACACCATTTTTTGTGGAATTGGGCCAGAACTATGATAACTAGAGAGTTTCTAGTTGTGCAATTGGGTGGTTCTTGATTAGTCATGCATCCCACTAGCCATTTTTCGTTATAGCAAGAATTATTTGTATGTAGACAGAAATAACTTTCACTCAGTCTAATTTTCGTTTCGTTATTTGGTGGATTGTCGTTATAGCAGGAGCTGTTTGAGTGCGAACGGAATAATGGCTCCGTTCCTGGTTACGAGACTAGCTCCGTTCAATTTTCGGTATTTTCGCTATAGCGAGTTTCGTTATAGCAAGGGTAGACTGTACTCAACGAGTATGAAGTATGGAAGCGAAAATGGCCGGGAGGATACGCAGATCTACAGACACCTCCTAAATCAGAAGGGGAAAGAGACAAATTGGTGGAACTGATGGAATGGGCAGGAAGACACTAGCGGCATCACATCGAGAGCTATTTTTCTATAGGCACTGCCTTTAGCGTTTTAGTTAGTCCTGTTTTTCATACTTAATGTAGCTAAACCTCGCCATAGCCCACAGGGCGGCATGCGAGTAATGAAAGAAAAAAAAAGAAAAAAAAAAGTCCTAACACTCGTTTCTGTCACATGCCCCACCAGCCATTAAGGTATTCACCATCAAGTGGCTCAGTTTGATTATTGCAGCCCTACGGACCGTACGCAGACAGATTGGTATGAGAAGGCTGTTACGACTAATGTTACTACCACACTAGCATATACTCTCCCAACCTTATATTTTCAGACAAACAAATGTGTACGAAGCATACTGTCTGATTGAGCAACCTGAAGCAGCGAATAGAGACAAAGCTGTCGAGGTGGTTGTGTGCAAAAGAAACAAATTACTAGATGAGTTATATGGACCGCTTGGAGATGAGGGGTAATCTAGAAGAATCGATAACATGCATTGAGTTGACTTGAAGTTGCACAAATCCTTGTTGAAGCGGGTGGAAGCCTGGCGATAAATGTTGCAGTTTCTCCATGATGGCTTGGCAGCTACAACATCCTTCAACAGGGATAGCTCTGCAGGCTTCAACACCCTTCAACAGGGGTAGGAGTGTTGTGAACATCTCATTGGTTCTAACTAAAAATTTGCATCCTTACAAATTACAGGTGATCCTGGCTACGTACATGAAGACCAAGAACCGCACCAATTTTCATCGTAGCCAGGTTCATCTCGAAATTCCCTCCGAATACAGGTGACCCTGGCTATTATGAAGGCCAAGAATCCGACCGATTTTCTTCACTATGACCTGTTTTCACTATAGCGAGGGCACCTGTGAAAACAAAGAATCTCGGCCATCCCTGTATCATAGCCAGGCTCTCACTCAAAAGAGGTTCATTATAGCCAGAGTCATCTGTAGGTCGTTGGTATTTATCAGTGTCCATTGCCGATTGGGCAGGTTTAAGCCTGTCCAATCACAGCCGGCAAGGGTAAGGTTTGAGACAAATTTTTTTTATTTCATTACTCGCATACCGCCTTGTAGGCTACGGCGAGGGTGTAGATACATGCAGAATAATAAACGGAAAAAATAAATAGCATATAAAACCATAAAGACAAAGGGGTTTGAGACACCTCCGTATGCTGCAAGCGTGGTTACGTGAAATAAAAAAACAAAGAAACCTGAGTATGCATATCCACAAGCTAGGTTTGACCCAAAACCAAGAGAAGGAGAGGGAGATCAACTCCAGAGTCTGATGGAGATGTTGGGGGAGGACGGAGGGAGTAGAAATATTGCATATGAATAGTATCGGAAGAGCACCTGAAAATATATATCAGCATGCCAACTATGCAATACATCAAAATGGACCGAATAAAATCAAGTGAATCAATATACAACTAGGGGAGGCCCTTGGATCACAATACTATGGCCACTGGTATGATAGTGCTTAAAAAGAGTAGTATGTTCAGTCTGCTGAAATATTGTATGAGAATCCCATACAAATAGATGCCAAGACATTGTTACAAATTTCGCTGTGCCATAATTCCTTGAGAGTGCTTTCTTTGAGTGAGCAGAGGTGCTAAACATGAAGCACAAATATTTATTTAGTATCTCTAAATAGCGCTTACAAAATTCTGCTCTAGTGGTTGAGGTGCACGCTCTTCTGCGTGGCTAGTTTTGGTGGGAAAGTGCGTCGAATTGTGGTGTGCGTCGAGATGTGGTGAAACACAGTAAGCGCTCCTTTTGTTCTGTCCGAGGAGAAATAGGAGAGAGTGAAGGAGGGTACACATTTAGTTAGCTACCTTCTTTGAGGGGAATGCTTAACCATACTATACTATTTTGGCAATTTCTAAGCGCAGCCATTACGCCCCTTTCCCGACCAAATTTTAGAGAAGACTCAAAATCAAAACACTCAGTACCACTTAGAATTATCCTTTGTACCCTAATGTATCATTTTATGAAGGTTTTTTAGGGCAGATCATCATTTTAATTTGCAATTTCTTTCAGTTGCGTTTCAAGGCGTTGAACTTGTTGAAATGTTTTGCTCAAGTCCTCAACGGAAATCCAATAAGGCACTATACAACAGAATCCAATGTGACAGGCTCGATCCTAGCAGTAACACCGAAAAAGAGTCAATTTGGAATGTTTGCATTCACTGGTATCAAAGCGAGATTCTCGTTCTTGAATGGATTAATGCACGCTGGTTACTGCAGATGTAACAAGTGATTAGAATTCTTTAAACCAATGCTGAACAGCACAGTGCTCTATGCAAACATCCACTCTTACGATTGAGATGTGGGCACTGCCGCACGGGCAGCTCGTTGGCCAGTGTGGTTGTTTGTAGATGTGCGTTGCCGCACGGGGGACTAGAATGAGGTGGCCAGCACTCAACCGGCGGATCACCACAGCTCGCCGCATGTGCCCGGGTAGCTATGGGTGGGGCTGGCTGAGTCCTTACAAGCACGACAGACTGCAATGCAGCTGTGCGCAACCCCATGATGGACGAATTGGGCGCAGAGCTCGTCCCGCTGGTACCCCAGACGCTGACCGTTTGCCTCGCAGTCCTCTCTACGGCCTTCGGTGAGCGCAAGCAGACTTTAAGCAAGAAAACCCTGTGGGCTCCCTCTGCCTTCAGCTCCGCACTCAGGCCGCACTTTTGCTCCAGATCCTCCTCTCTAGATCCCCCCATTCCGTTCTCTAGTCGTAGCCCCCCTCCATTCTGCCAGTTCAAACTAAACTTTAACTCCTTCCCCTTCCCCCCTCTTATTACCGTACCTCCATGTTGGGCGCGCGCCCCTGTCCCGGCACTGGCTCGGTGGCCACTCAGCCGCAGTTTTCCAGTCACCAGCGCCGACCGAGGAGGCCGTACGGCAAACGCCATTCGCAGCTACAGAATGCTCCTAGTTCCAGTCACCAGCGCCGACCGAGGAGGCCGTACGGCAAACGCCATTCGCAGCTACAGAATGCTCCTAGTTCCAGTCACCAGCGCCGACCGAGGAGGCCGTACGGCAAACGCCATTCGCAGGTACACAATGCTCCTAGAACCGTAAAAGCCACACGCATATATTGGAGCGGTGGCCTCACGGTTCCTAATGCTATTTCCACACTCCGCTGGCAAAAAGCCGAAATGGAAATGATATCTCCGCACTCTCCAACCACCAGAGGCACAAGATCGTCAGTTTCCGGCGATGGAGCCGAAGCATCAACGTTGTCCCCTGCAAGCACAGCATCGAGTAAAAATAAAATGACGGCTATGTCTCGCTCCTGCCGCCGCGCGTACGAAGAGGCCATACGCAAAGTTTTGAAGCAGGCCCCACAGGAGCCAGACAATCACGTCATTTTTGTTGGGCACGGTGACGATACAGAGGCCGCTGGGGAGGAGTTTCAACAGTTTCTGCGCGCAGGAAAGGCAGGACTGCTGGCGCAGAAAAAAACTCAAACAAGAGATATACTAGAACTCGTATGTTGACCTTGAGTTTTTGCATGAAGAGTTCCTTGAGATAATGACTAACCATGATTCCGTGTATTGCACAGTTCTTCTGCTTTCTTGAGTACGATAAGTGCCCAATTCCACTCGAAGACAGGGTGAAGAAGCACATGGCTCCCTCCGACGATGCTGAACTGCGCGAGGGCGAGAATCCCGTACCAGATGACGATGGTACGGAATCCGAAATCGCTGACAACGATCAAATCGCTGTGGGAAGCGAGCAGAATGTCCCACAAGCGCCTGATAACCCTTCAACTGAGGCTGCGTCTCGGCCCCCGCGGCAACTGCACAATTACTGCCTTACCAAGTCAGCCTTTCTCCGCTACATCCAACAGAACAAAAGTGCCAAGAAATCCCTGTCAACATCCAACCCGGAAGGTGCCACTTTGCACGCTTCGCAGAATTCTGCGTTGACATCCAGAAATAGCACTGCGGGCACAAGCTCCAGTGAAGAGCGGGGCAACTTCGTTATTCTCTCCACTCCAGATGCATCGGCACCGGAAGATGCCGTTTTTGACCTTCTCAACGCTTCGGTTCACTCTCTCAGCTACGCTGACGCGGCCGAGCTCCTCTTATGGCTTGAATCTCACCCGCCCGAGGACATTGCTAGAGCCTTCTCGTGGACATCTCCAGGGAATCCCGGGAAGATTCGCGTTCAGACATTAGTCAGTGTCACCCGTTTCTTGCTCGGCCTTAATGCGACAGAAGCTCCGCCAGCGGAAATGTTGAGCGACTTCAGAAGCCTGAAGGCGGCGATTCAGACCAGGAGACATTTCAACGAGAAACAGGCCTCCCTACTTGCTAGGCGGGCAGAACGCGCACAACTGGGGAGCAGATCACGGGGCAAAGCAGGCTGGCAGGGATCTTCCTGGATTCTGGAAATTACCAGTTGGGGCGCGGATTACATGAAGAACTTGCGGCGTCAGGCATTCCAAGAGGCGCTGGACAACCGCTGGGTTCCCCGGCCTGAGGAGTTGGATCAGAAGCCTGACAAGGCGGAAATGGATGGAAGATTCAACGAGTTTAATCGGGAGTTGGAAGAGAAAAATAAAGTCGTTGAAAGAAAATGGGCCGATAGCAAGCGAGAGCTTGAGCAGAAAGTCGCAGACCTGGCCGATAACAAGCGAGAGCTTGAGCAGAAAGTCGCAGACCTGACCGATAGCAAGCGAGAGCTTGAGCAGAAATTCGAAGGCCAAAAGAAGGAAATGGCCGAGCTCCAGCTCTGGCGGCAGCAAATCATGCCAGCGTTGAACTCGTTCCCAGGGATTCAGTCGGCCGGACTTCAGAAGTGACCGTGCATGTCTTCTGTTTAGCTCGTCGGACCTTTTGCAGCATCAGAGCATGAAAATTATTTCCTGGTTCTTTCTTCAGCATATGTTAGAAGTGACGTTACCAGTTTTGGTTATGATGAGCGCCTTTATCCGGGTCTGACAATTTGGGATGTCTCGGTATCGATATTCATCTTCAGATCATCCACATTTCGTATTTCTATTGTTTCCGTTCAAGTCATCTACGTGAAATTAAAAAAAAAAAAAAAAAAAGTCATCTACAGAAATGAGAGGAGCAGGGAAAAAGACAAAAAAAAAAAAAAAAAAAAAAAAAAAAAAATACTATGTTTATCTTTGCTCTTGCGGTTCTTTTTTTCATTTTACTTTATTTTCATTTTTGTTTTGGTTTCGTTTTGACTGGTTGGATTTTTAGTCGTTTAGTGGTACAGGGTTTTATTTGCTGACGACTGATATAAAAAAAAAAAAAAAAAAAATTTGCTGACGACACTTGTTATAAGAGCTATATCGTTTCCAGTCCCTGGAAACTTTATTTATTAAACAATCTTATGAAGAAGTTAAGAGCTTAGCTACACTTTTATTATTATATGTGATGAGATCTGCCATATATGGGAGTAATTTTGGAATTCGCAATTTGAGAAAACTTATTGCTGGATTCCGGCACATTTTTTTTTTTTTTTTTTTTTATTTCATTAATCGCATGCCGCGGATTCCGGCACAGTGTTCCCAACCCGCTGGCCAACCTATGTAGGCTGGGGTGCATGTGCGGCCTGGGCCGGGCCGAACTACAAAATCTGGGCCTTCATTATTTCAGGCCGGCCTTGGCCGCAAGCAGGCCAGTCCAGAACAATGAGTGAAGTTTCTATAACTATGTACATGAAAAACAGAACTATCTCGAACCTATATTCTAAATGAATGCTAGAATCTTCTACATAATAAAAAGAAATATCAAATAGAACTATACTAAATTGGAAGAATACCATATTCTATTGGAATATTGCATGCTTTGGAATATGAGAATTTTTGTAATACATGGGCAAAAAAAGATTGTCCGCGTCCTAAGGCGTCAGACGCATTGACGCCATAAGACGTCAACCGCCTGTCACGGTGACAGAACCTTTCAGAGGACAGCATCTGGATGCCACTCCGAGTCGGTTCGCCTCTTCAATGGGTAAGTATTTACGGTGGCACGCAGCGTTTTGTACTTTTTCAATCATGTATCTTCGCCCTGCCATGGCGAACGCCCTGCCTTGGCGAACAGCTGCATGCGGGGTCACGTGGAATAAAAAAAAAAAAAAAAAAACAGCTGCATGCGGGGCCACGTGAAAAAAAAAAAAAAAAAAAAAAAAAAAAAACATGTATCTTCAATTATGGCCTGATATTCACTGTATTCTCAACTATGGCCTTATATTTACTACGTTATAAACTACATTCTAATATTCACTGCGTTATCAACTACAGACTCATATGCTCTACGTTATCAATTACGGACCGCATCCTCAAGTGTACATACGCAGGCCCTCCGGAATGTCTCCATCCAGTCACTTTTCTGACTGGATGGAAGTAGAGATAAGAGGCGCCAGCCAGATATATATTTAAAGCATCCGCTAGTCTACTAGTACATACAACCATGTTCACACCCATGTTCACATCATTATCTACCACGCCACTAGACCACCTAATCCAGTACTTCGGTATCTACTTCAGTATCCTCCTGAACTACCCTACGTGACTGCAGAACAATCACATCCGGAGTGTGATTATCTGCACTATCATCACACTCCTGAATTTCATGATCTTCCGGCATTTTAGTCACTTTTCGCCGTGAGTGCAGAATGATAACATCCTAAGTATGATTTTCAGCAATATTATCACGTTCTTGGATAGCTCGCCATTTAGCTAACTCAGCTTCAGCCACTTCAGCACCAGTAGGCCCCCGGGCAGTGCCTTTTTTCTTTGGATTACGTGAGGTTGGGGTACCAGATGCTGTTCGAACAATCTTTAGTGCATCCTCACTTGCAACCTCAGATGTCATTCCCTTATGTACTGTACAGACCCGGTTCCAGATATTTTGAAACTAGTGAGCGGCACGCGCTAGCTCGAGCCGAGCTGGAGGGTGAGCTCGAGCCAGCTCGTGAGTAAGTGAGCTCGGCTCGAGCTGGCTCGAGCTGGCGTGGCATGAGCTCGAGCCTGGATTGATTATATACATAATATTGACAAACTAAACTAAACTAAGCTAAAATTTTCATCTTTCTCACTACTATCAGCTAAATTGAGCATTTCGAAGTTGTTGGTAGGTCAGAATGAGCTCCAAGTCTCTAATTATTACTATATTAGGTATTTACAGTTTATGAAACCTTGCACTGGCTAAGCATTTTAGCGAGCTGTCAAGAAAAACACAAGCATGATCTTAACTCGTTTGAGCTCGAGCCGGCTCGAGCTCAAGATCAGTCGAGCTCGACCTAGCTCGCGCGAGCTCTGGCTCGGCTCGTGCCGCTCACTATTTGAAACATATGCTAAGTACATAACTAATGTTTCATTTCAGGATAAATACTCGCAATTGCACTTTGTAGAGCTAGTCCTTGATCAGTCATACAAACACTTGGTGGCTTGTAGTCGTCCATATCAGTTGCTGCATAGCTTTTAAAGCATGCTCAATATCAGCTGTATTCTCATTACGAATAAAGCACAAGCCAATAAGAAACGTAGCACCAGAGTTGGTAACTCCAACAACTGATAGAAGGGGCATCTTATCCTTATTCGTACGAAATGTATTATCCAACTCCATCATAAAACCGGATGGAAAGCGTTTTGCTCGATGAATTTGGCTATTAGATGTAAAGAAAAGGGCATCTAGGCATTGGACCTCAGGTTCCAGTTGTTGTTGCTGAATTGTTGTATAGCGTGGAATACAATGCATATTTGCATTGTCTAACAACTGAAAAATGCGATTCATAGTTTGTGAGATGCTATCAGCATCTCACAAACTGGATTACTATTATTGTAATAGGTTTATGCCCAATAGGTGTAAGAAGGATATTATTTGCTTGTGTATGACTAACACCAGCTTCTTTAAGACGATGAGCTTCTGCAAGAAGCTTCTCATGGTCTTAGCTGAATGTAAAATGTTCCGGATAATCAAATGAATTTTCTGCCATCTCATGGGTATGCTCAAGTTGCTTTACTCCTATAAACCATTCCTTTGGAATGCTACCTTTGCTGGTCTTTTCCATCTTCTGTAGGGATATATATATCTCCCATTTGCAGCCAAGGTGTCAATGCTACCTCAATAGTTAATATCCAAACTAAAAGATATATTTATAATTAACTTACCAAGGCCTGGCATTGACGAAGCTTTTTTCCAGGGTCAGTCTTGCTCATACCATCACTAGCTTTATATTCCTTTTGGGTCACAGCAGTGGCTGTTAAACTATAGCGATTGCGAGGAGCATCACCATAGTAGACACATCTATAGCGGATCCTTCCACATTGCTCTGAGCCACTTGCCACCAAAATCAAGAAGCCATGAGAAAAGGCATAAGCCTGCAAACGGGTTTTCGCAGCACTGGGGTTTAGCCCATATCTTTCCCCCTTCTCAGGCTTTATTAAATATGCAGCCAGCATAGCAGCAATAATTTCGCGGGCACGGAGAAGAGATACAGTCATTGAAGAGAGATAATTGGAGCCGAGATAGTGTAAGGCGAGGCTTTAGGTGAGGTTGTATGAGGCGAGGTTCTATGAGGCGAGGTTGTATGAGACGAGTTGTAAGCTGAAGCAATACCGGTAGCAGAAGGGAGGTAGTGAAGGAAGTGAAGGAAGCGAAGGAAGCATTGTTCAAATTTTTCGAAATATCCATGCATCCTTGTATTGTGGGGTACATGGGTTGTATGTACTAGTAGGCTAGCGGATGCTTTAAATATATATCTGGCTAGCGCCTCTTATCCCTACTTCCATCCAGTCAGAAAAGTGACTGGATGGAGACATTCCGCAGGCCCCCCAAGACACCGGATGGTGACCGAGACCCGCTACAGACACTGATGGACATGCTAAGCGAAGGCGAGACATGAGAACGTTGACAGCTATTTCGTTCATAATCTTCATTTGGCAGTATATCGATTTATTCATGTTACTTCATTTCATGATGGGCTTGATTTCAGACAATACTTCTTCCGTTATCTTATTTTATTTTCTTTTCTCCTTATTTGACTTATTCTACATTTCATGTAACTAGACCTCGCCATAGCCCACAGGGCGGCAAGCGAGTAATGATATATATATATATATAAAAAAAAAAAAAAAACCCAAACCCAAGTGTGACCTGAATTAGTAGTAGTCGGTTACTCGCGCGTCTCGTGCTTACGCAGATTTCATTCTACCATGCCATAATATCATCTGTGACAAATCAATTGTTTATTCATTAAAAACTAGCTATCCTGGTCTATATACAGATGCCCTCTCATCATTCCACCATTGCATGTCATCATCTATGATGTAGTGAGCGGCACGAGCTAGCTCGAGCCGAGCTGGAGGGTGAGCTCGAGCCAGCTCGTGGGTAAGTGAGCTCGGCTCGAGCCGAGCTCGTCAAATAGAAGGTGGGCTCGAGCCAGCGAGCCTTGATTACATGATATAATTGATAACTAAGGTAAACTATTCTACAGCCTCATCCTCCTCGCCACTTTCTACTAAATTGAGTATATCTTCTACATTTACTCCTGCTGCAAGTTCCTCCACTGCTTCCTTCAGCTCATCAACATTGAACCAGGACTTTAAGCACATGATAGCGCTCATAGTCTCACCTTCCATTCTGTTTCGGCGCTTGTTGAGAACTTCGCCTGCCTGTAGTAAATTGTCAGCTTAGCTAGACTACTAGTAGAGATAGTTTTGAAATACTTACCTGGGAGAATATCTGTTCGGAGGGAACAGAAGAGGCAGGTATTGCTAAATAATCTCGTGCCATGCGGGCTAGATTTGGTGACATCCCAGCTCGAGATTTCCACCATGCTAGTACATCAATCTTTTGACCTTCCAGTTTTTCGTCTAGGTACCGCTCCAGCTCATTTTGTTCACTATCATCCTCAGGTTCCGGAAAAGATGACTGTAAATCGAATCCAAAATCATCATCAAATGGGTTAAAGCAAGAATCAGATATCTGCGAAAAGGAAACTTCATCTTGTGGCTGCTCTGCTACTGTTAAATAGTCTCGCTTGAAAATTAATAATGCATCCGCCTTTGCATTTTCAACATCTTCATCACTCCAACCTTGAGTGCGAAATCCCTTTAATTTCATGCGAGGATCTAAAATCGTAGCTATCAAGTAAGCTGTATGAGCATAAGTGCCAGTGTAGTACTTTTTAAGTACTTCCCAGCCCTCATTAACTGCATTCTTGAGAACAATATTAGACTCCGTAGCACTAAATGTTTCTAGCCTACCCATTAATGCTGCAAAATATGGTAGTGTACTCCAGAGAGTTGGGTATTTTGAACCAGAAAGGTATCGGGTTGCTGAAACAAAAATTCCGAATACTTTTACCAGCTGCATAAGTAAAGCCCATTGCGGTTCAGAAAGATGTAAGTTATACTTTTTCAGCATAGGCTCAAAAAGACATACTTTTTCGATACCTAAAAATATGTAAGTATTAATGTAAAAGAAATAGATAGAGAGCATACCAGAGCGAGGATAAAGAAGTCTTTGCAGCATAGTTTCAGTTGAATTCCAGCGTGTTGGTGAATCCAAGATTGGGCGCAATGGTTTAATGTTGGAAACCTGAAGTTGCATTTGTAGCGCATCCCATAATTTTGGTGAATTTCGAATAAGAGCAATAATGCGACGTGCGATTGATATTGTATCCTTAATATCAATTTCAGAGTCCTCTTGATTTAATTCAATCTCTTCGTCTTCCACCAATTCCAGTTCCAATTCTTCTGCCGTAATGCTGAGAGATGAAATAATCTTTTGAACCGCTAAATTAATAATATGAGCCATACATCGAACATGACCATCGCGTTTAGTGAAGCTGGAGAAGGCATTTTCTAAGAGACGAAATGTTGCATCATTCGTTGTTGCAGAATCTGCTGTTATTGCGCGAATTGCATTCTGGACATTAAAATTAATGAACGTTTCTTTCAAAACATTACATTGATTTTGTGCGGTGTGGGTGCCATGAAATTGTGGAAATGAGAGAAGTAGTGAATGAGGAGTCCAATGAATCGCATCAATAAAGTGACAAGTAATATCTAAGTAAGGACTAAAATTACTAGCGGACCAAGCATCAATAGTAAAACTAAAGTGCCCTTGTGACTCCATGTGTGTACGTAAAAGTTGAATAACACCTTCCCGAGTTTTGTTATAGAGTTTCAGAATATCTCTATGTATAGTCCGAGCTGAGATTTTTGGAGCTTTCGAGTTGCAATATTGGAGGAGCTCTAAAAATGATGCCTTTTCTGCCAGTTTGATTGGTGAATTTGTTGAGATAAGAAAGCGGCAGAGAAGTTCACGGTACTGTGTTTCGGAAAAGCCATCTGATTTAGCTCGATTTGGTGGAACCATTATGTCAAATGGTGTTCGTCGCTTTGATTCTGTAGCATTGCTAGTTGATACCGCTAGTTCTGAAAGGTGAGTGTTTTCCTCAGTTGTAGAAAGTGGAAGTGATGCATGTGACTTTCGAAAATGGCGAAGTAACATAGATGTAGTTGTTGTGCGGCTCCTAACCTGCCAAGTCTTGGAACAATGCATACACAAAATCTCGTGCTCAGTATCTGATACTTTTCGCCGCAAAATCATACATCTTTCATACAGATAACTATGATGATGAGAGTTCAAAATAGTATGCTGGTCTTTAACTGAAGAATATCGGCCAGCTAGGCTGGCAAGAAAGGCGTCACGAATTGAGGTAGAATTGGTTGCCATATTGATAAAGTGCTTGAAGTATAGTATGAGGATTAAGGGTCTCGAAGCGTAGTATGAGTTCCGAAGTCTTGATATTGGATACCGGTAAAGAGAAAAGAATTTCAAGAGGATAGAAAGAATAGAGAGGCCTATAAATACACTTTTAAAATGTACAACTTATCTCCTAGAGACCTTTTTTTTTTTTTTTTTTTTTTTTTTTATAATCACATAACCCCGCTTACAGCGCCGAGCCATGGCAGGGTCCCTGGGCAAGCCCTCGAAGCCCGGAGACAGGCTTAACAAACAAAGAAACCCTGCCATGGCCAAGTGCTACACGCGGGGTTATGTGATTAAAAAAAAAAAAAAAAAAAAAAAAAAAAACAAAGAAATTAAACGTAACAGACTTGATATAGGTCTATGTAATTGAATCACTTTTAATATTTATAGAACTTGTTAGCAGGTTGGAATGACCTCCGAGTCTCTAATTTATTACCATATTCAGTATTTACAGTTAACTATGAAACCGTGCGCTGGCTGAGCATTTTAGTGAGCCATCATTTTAGCGAGCCGTCAAGAGAAACACTAGCATATCTTGCCTGTCTTAACTCTGGCTCGAGCTCATGCCAGGCCAGCTCGAGCTGGCTCGGCTCGTGCCGCTCACTTAGAACTTGGTAGGTCAGAATGAGCTCCAAGTCTCTAATTATTACTGTATTAGATATTTACTCGTTACCAGCATTTAGTGATGCAGGTGGGGGCGGTGTTGGCAGATCGTGCGAGAGGTCTGTATTCATGTGTGTAAGATGCAATATTGAACAACTTGAATGCATTTGAGTTACCGAACATGAGAATAATTTCAACATTGAATTAGAATTGTGTATGTCAATTGTCATTGTCCACCATTTGCTATGATTACAGCTTGCATTCGTTGAGGCATAGAATCTATCGACTTTAATATCTCTTCACTAGTGATATCATCCCACTCTTCCAGTATTCTAGCAACAAGTTGTTCTCCACGAGGTCTAGGAGATCGCTTGTTCAGTCTCTTCTTCATTATTCCTCAGATAGCCTCAATAGGGTTGAGATCTGGAGATGAAGGTGCCCATAACAAAGACTGCATATTGTACTGTACCAATTCCGAAACCATTGTGTTTGCTTCGCTGTATGAACAGAAGCAGCATCCTCCATGACATACAGCCAGCAATTTGCATATACACTTTCTACTTGGTAGAAACGATTTAATATCAATTGGAATTGTACAGTTCTACGACTCGATATTGCATCCCACCACACCTGAGCACAGACCTGTCGCACGGTCTGCCAACATCGCCCCCACCTGCATCACTAAATGCGTACAGTTTATGAAACCTTGCACTGGCTAAGCATTTTAGCGAGCTGTCAAGAAAAACACTAGCATGATCTTGGCTCGTTTGAGCTCGAGCTCAAGATCAGTCGAGCTCGAGCTAGCTCACGCGAGCTCGGGCTCGGCTCGTGCCGCTCACTACTATGATGCTACTGCCTCCACATGTTCTTATCCCGCCGCAGATTCAACCCTCGAGCAACCTGTAGCTGTTGAATTGAGTTCTTTTTTTTTTTTTTAACATCATTACTCGCTTGCCGCCCTGTGGGCTATGGCGAGGTATAGTTACATGAGTGGTGAAAAGAAGCGACGGAATTGAGCTCATGTTCCCTCATCGCGCGCCGTCGAGGGCTGCTGTGCATACCTGTCAAACGCTGTGCATACCTGTCAAATTCAGCTCATGTTGCCACATCTTGTATAGTTGTATAGGACCTGACATAAGTGTTAAATTGAGCTCATTCTGCCATATCTCGGGCCGTCGTATGGGACCTGACATAGCTGTCAAATTCGGCTTATTGTGCTACATCTCCTGCCGTCGAGAAGACTGTCATACTTGTTAAATTGAGCTTAATCTGCCATATCCCGTGCCATCGTATAGGACCTGTCTTTTTTTTTTAATTTTTTATCACGTGACCCCGCGTGCAGCTGTTCGCCATGGCAGGGCCCCTGGGTCTAAACCCTCAAAGCCCGGAGGCAGGCTTGATATAGGACCTGTCATATCGGTCAAATTCAGCTCATTCTGCCACCTCTCGGGCCCTCAAGGGAGATATTCCATACCTATGAAATTGAGCTCATTCTGCCATATCTCACACCGTGTAGGACCTGTCATACCGGTCAAATTCGGCTCATTCTGCCACCTCTTGCGTTGTCAAGAGAGACCTTCCATACCTGTGAAATGCAACTCATCATCCACTATCGAGGAAGGCCTGCCGTACCCGTTAAATTCAGCTCACTCTACCACATCTCCCGCCGTAGAGGGAGGCCTGCCATACCTGTTAAATTCAGCACAGTCGTAACTGTAAGGTTGAACGCACTCTGAAAGGAGTCTGGTGACAGGATTTTGTAGTAGTCCTCAGGCCATCCACTTCTGCCACACTTGTTGCATTGTTCGCATCAAAGAACACTATTATTTTCAGCGCATAGGCACATTGTGCAATTCCTTGCCACTGGGGTTGTCAGCCCTCCTAGTGTCGTTTGCTACGAGACTAACAGTGGGGCAAGGCGTAGGGCAGTTCGGAAATCATAAGGCCCTGTTTGGTTGCAGTAGGTCGTATCAGATAGTTTAGACCCAGCATCAGTTTGAATGGCCAAGGCGGGACTCGGATACGACGTAAGAGGTGCAGTTGGAACTGGGGAAGTGTTTGTTTGCTACAATTTGACTACGTACCTACAGATATGCTGCGAAAAAGATCGGCAACTTGAAGGTTCGTTTGCTACGTTCTCATTGTTTTTTTTTTTTTTTTTTTTTTTTATATATCATTACTCGCGTGCCGCCCTGGGGGCTATGGCGAGGTTAAGTACATGAAAGGAAGTGGAATGAAAAATATCGAAGTCTCTCCTCCATCGAAAATATTGCATGGTAATAGACGGAAATTAAAATGAGACGGCAATAGAAGTGTCAAGGTAGAAGTCCCCTGTCTAATCCCGCCCTGCCCACTTCAGTAGCTCCGCCAGTTTGTCTCCTTCCCCTTCCTTTTCGGGTTTTGGTGGGGCTCTCAGATCTGTCTCACCCCCGGGCCACTTTCGCCTCCACACTTCGCAGTCGTTGAGTATGTGGTTGGTGTTCTCTAGGGCTTTGCCGCACCACCTGCACTCCGGCGAGTCGCGTTCTCATTGTGCAAAAGAAAGAAAAAAAAAAATTTGGACCCCGCGGCCACCAATGTCAAACTTGTCAATTGCAGCTATTGCATTCCGAGCCTCAAGCTCCTACAGCTGTCACTATTACTGTCTATGCCTTCTGCTATAGCACTGAATCAGCCTACCCGAAATGTCACACCTACAAGCAAAGTGGACCTTCCAAAGGACACTGCGGGTTTGCTGAACAATAAACCACCTGTAAGTATACATTTCCTTGCAATGCTGATGTCCGCATAGGAGATTTGTTGTAAAACAACACCATTTACTCTGTTATTTAAATACTATTCTAATAATAGGTCCCTAGTGAGGATATTGTGAGGGTTGAGTTCTGCCATAATAGTGGTGCAATGCAATGTCAATGTCATGATGCGATGCAATAGTGTGATGCAGTTTGCTATAGCAAGCGAAGGAAATACTCCCCTCTGTTGGACAATTTTTGCGGGGTGAAACTCACAGTTTCGTTTCGTGCGAAATGACTCTAGCGAGACGTAGAAATCGTTTCGTTGCCTCGGCTATACGTGGTCAGGCCTAACAATTCTCTAGCTCTGTACCGTGCCCTTCCGTCACACCACTGCATCGACTGCACCATATGCATCGACTGCACCATATGCGTCAACGCAGTGCACAGCACCTGACAACGCCTCCAACAACCCCTCCAGCAGCTGTAGCGGCATCTCAGGCTTCCGCTCCACCATCTTTTGAACGGCCCTCCGAAGCCCCGTCACACCATTCCGTCGAACCACCCCAACGAACCGCGCCTTCAGCAGACGTTTCAGCAGCCACTCCGCAGCCTTTCAACAGTTCTTCAGACCATCAGACCAGTAGTATTCCACAAACAACAAAATTTTTCCTTGGTAGGTCCACTATTGCATATGCTTTTTTTGTATACTTTTTTGCTTTTTTTCTGGCGATTTATGAATTTTAGTAAACCCAGTCAGTTGCATACAAATGATACTGGTGGAGGTCCCATTTGGTTGCGTCCTGACATCAGCGGTCGGGGGTTTGGGCCCGAATAAATGGCTGGGGGCCTGACGCGTAAGCCTAACTCGACAACCTGGGACGAAGATCAAGTTCATTTTCTCGCCCTGTTCTTACAGTTTCTCAATCGCATATTACAGAATTCATTATTCCTACAATCAGCCATTCCTCTCAGTATATACTAACGCCATGTCGCGAATCCTCCTGGAAGTTCCACAACGCGACCGCGACTTGGCACCGGAGGCCGATGACTTCCTGACTGAGGAGAAGCTCGACAGTTTATGGGAATGGTTCTGTGTGGGGAATCTCAACAACATTCATCCCCAAGTGATTTTCGCAAAGCTTATCAACGCTGTATTATGGCATTTCATTTTGAACTGATTTTTGCAATTGACTAAGTTGATACGTAGGCGCGGAAACCTTACCGCGAAAGGCTTCTGCTTGCACATGACCACGCAACGTGCACACCAGGCGGCTCTGATACCCTAGGCGAAAGCACGGCAATCCCTGAAGTACAACAACAGCCACAACATAGCGAGCACAGAACACCCATAGAAAAGCTACCAACAAACCTTGCGATTTCCGATGATTCATTGCAAACAAACCAAATGACCATCGCAAAGCTACAAACGAAGCTCGCAATTTCAGATGATTCGCTGCAAACAAAACAAATGATGATCAACCATATGAAAGATACATTGCAAATGAAGGAAACGATTATAAAGCAGCTAGAGGAACGGGTTAACCACATGGATTTACTGCAAGGGCAAGAGGGAAAGAAGATTCAAGGTGAGAGAAGACAAACGTTGTAGCTGGAGGTGGAGCTAAATGCACGTGAAGAGCACCAAGAATCCAACCAGAAGATCGCAAGCGAGAAGAAACAATTGGAGAAGGATCTCGAAGAAATGAGAGTCAAGTACGAAACCTTTAGGCCAATACAGGTTATGCTCAAGTCACCACACTTCGACAAATTTATTTCGGTTAGGAATGGGAAGGCATCAGCGACCTCAAAATCTGGTCCGGACGAGACTTTCACTATCGTAAAGCACCCAAACGGCATGTTTTCATTCCAGACGAATAGTCTCCCGGTTGCATACCTGAGCCTTACCGACTCATTGGGCTTCACATCGAGTGAAACGTGCGGTAGCCGGGAGAAATTTTGGCTTCAGAACTCTGGAGAGGCTGCAACGTACATTGAGTCTGTACATTTTCCGGGGCGTTTTCTAACTGCACTTGTATCGGATTCAGGCCTACTTTGTTGGAAAGGGGGCAAGGTACCTGAGTCGTCCATTTACATTATCGTGTGTTGAACGATCAGTGAACGGTGGGATAAGTATTCTTTTCATTTTATTGGATTTTGTCCTTCTCATTCTGGATCAATACTCGCAAAATAATCGTAGAGCATACAAAAATTAGCTCATTATAAGGTCTATGTGAGGTTACTGATTTGGGTAGTAGTGAGATGTTACCTGTAAGGGTAGTAGCAAGATGGCATGGAGGGTCCTTACTTCTTCGGGTAGTGACGATAGCAAGATGGTATGGAGGGTATTTCAGGGAGGAGAAACTTCTGGACTGTTCTTTCTCTAGACTTCAATATACATCTTATGCTGCCTCGTGCTATTCGCCTCGTGCTATTTGCCTCGTGCTATTCGCCTCGTGCCCTCGGCCTCGAGCCCATTACCTACGAGGGGACAGACGCGAGTCCCCTCACAGTCTACCACCAAGTTAAGGCTCCAACCACCAGATTCCTCCTTCTCTTCTTCCCCCCACACTGTGAAAGCAGATCATCCGTCCCTCACGTGTGCTTCGTTTCACTGTTTTTATCCATCACGCGCCTACTGTCACCTGGCGCTTATGTTACTTTGTACAACGTTTGTCACGACGGGGTGGCGTGACATGGGGCATGACCAAGGTGGCATGCGGCGGCGCGACCGAGGCGCGCGACCGACGGATACTCCTCTATATCCGGACGACCCCACTACCGGCGGTCACTGGTAGTTCTACCTTTTGGTGCAACGGTTTGCAAATCGGTCGGTTGCAATCCGTAACAAGATCGTTTTGTGCCACATTGACGTATATTAGTATACTTTTCTTGCCATTCTTCATTCAATAGCCTTAATGACATCAAGAACAACGAGTACTGCTGAAGATCCGGACTGGAGGAGTAACACATCCAGTCTAATCTCCACCACCGCCACCGCCACCACCCAGTACGAGGAAAAGAAAGGGGAAGGCTCCAACTCCCAACCAACCGTATGAGATCAAGCGCCGACTCAGCGATGAGGAGGCCAAAAAGATCGCGTCCATGGGAGCACTACCGAAGCAGACTTCACCGCCGCCATCACCGATGCCGGCACCACCGCCACCACCACCGCCAAAACCCTCCACCACCAGAAAGGGCAAGGGAAAGCTTCCGAGCCAGGAGGAGGCCTTCAAGCGCCACATGGCAACCACCAAAAAGGGCCCCTCTCCCTGCCCCGGGAACACCGCCACCTCCCCACCAACCATTTCCGATGCCACCACCAAAGGAAAAGCCGGCATCGTAATACACGGGATCGCCCTACGGAAGGACCTAGGGAAGGTCAGACAATGGTTGGAGGCCGCGAATAAGGAATTGGGAAAAATATCGGGGATTCGCTGGCTGAGGAAGAGGACCACGCTGGTTGAGGAGGGGAAGAAAACCAGCTCGGCGGTTGTTTACTTGGAAAAGGAGACGGATGTTGAGAGGGTGAGGCTCGGGGGGCGTTTGCTCAGATCGGTACGGTACGAGTCGGAGAGGGGACGGAAGTAGGAGGTACCGGGACCGGGATTGCCACCCGCATCATGGAGAAGGTTCGCGGGCACTACATGTAGTTACGAGTAGATAGTTTGGGGTTCTTTGACTTCTTTTCTCTCTTTTAACAAAACCCTCGCCATAGCCCGTTGGGCGGCATGCGAGTATTGATATAAAAAAAAAAAAAAAAAAAAAATCCAGTCTAAGTGTGAGATACGGAGGAGAGGGCGACAAGAGGACCGGGATGCAATCAGATCGCCACCAGAAGGAAAGGAGGATGAGCCAGACCCACTGGTGCAGGTCTTTTTTTTTTTTATTAGTGGTGCAGGTCATGAGATGAATTTTTTTTTTTTTTTTTATATCATTAATCGCATGCCGCCCTAAGGGCTATGGCGATATTTAGTTATATATAAAAATAAAAAGAAAGTCAGAAATAAAAGTTGAACTCCCCGGAGACTCCTGTGTGCAGGGGAAGTGAAAATGACAGTGACATTAACAGATGAAAGTGGAAATCCCCAGAACCTCCTGTGTAAAAGGGAATTGAGAATAACAGTCACAATACCAGTGTGGTCCCCGTATCCTCCGATGTGATGGGAATGTACAAATACCAGGGGGAAAACCAGTACCAACTCACTTCCTTCTCCTGTCCCACTCGTACTTGCTAGCCTTCAACCATTTCCCTCCCAGTCTCACCTTCTCCAGCTCAACCTGTCTCTCAAGGTATATCACGACTGAGCTGGTGGTTTTGCCTTCCTCCGTTAGGATTGCCTTTTTTCTCAGCCATCGAATTCCTTCCACCTTTCCCAGATCCCGGTTAGCAGCCTCTAACCACCTCCGGACATTGTTCAAATCCTTCCGGAGTGCAATTCCGTGTACGACAAGGCCGGTTTTCGTCTTGGTGGTGGCCTCCGGTGTGCTGGTTGGGGCTGGCTGCTTTGTCGGGGGGGGGGCTGTGGGGGCACTGGGCTGAGGGAGGGGGTGTGAATTTGTGTTGGCGTTGGCCGCCGCGATCTTTTCCGCCTCTTTGTCATCTAGCCGACGTTTGAATGCGTAGTCAGCTTGTGGTGACGGTGCCTTACCCTTGCGCTTCTTGGATGGCAGGGTAGGTGTCAGAGTGAGGGTGGGGGATGGATCCGCGGGGGCCAGTACGGTCGTGGCGGTGGGTTCCACCGGAGTTGTGTCTAAAGTAGTAATGGGGCTGAACCCCAGTGTCGGTGGCTGTGGCGGCATCAGTGCATCTTCTGGTAGCGTCGGTGGGGAGTTGTTCAGCCAACTCGGACGTGGGTCGTCGGGGTCTCCTGTAAACACCTGTACCGTCGCATCCTGGTTAAAACGTAACGCCATGACAGATCCGTCGACAGGTTTTCTTTGGTCCGTCCCGAGGCCCCACAGTGCGGTAAGGACGATGTACCAGAGGTGTGGTCCCGGTTCCCGCAGCAACCTTTGCTTTGCCTCTTCCCACTCTGGGATCGGCAGTCTGTCAACGTTTCTATAGTACTTGTCTAACACGAGATGGAAGCCCGCCTGACTCGGCGGAGCCGGCGTAGGGGGGGCGGGGACGGGGCTCGGGGGGGTCTGCGGCGGGGGAGCGGTCTTCTTTGTCTTCTTTCCTTTCGGTGGCATCTTATTGGCTGACCAGTCGTCTTATTAGTGTTCTGGGTGGTGTCTTGGCGCGGACAGGGGTGTGGTTGAAACGATGGTGTTGAGCTGAAGAATCCTCCGAATCTCTCCCCTCGGGGGAAATTTGCAGCGTCGGGTATTTGGGATAAAAAATTAGATCAAAGTACTCGGCTCGCCGAGAGCTTTCGATCTATGTAGGTTTCAGCGGGGGGAACGTTGTGGTTGCGGAGTCGCTTCCAAACGCTCGTCCTGAGGTGGTTGTTGTCGGTGATGAGATGAATAGAAAGATGATGGCCGTCGACTGGACGTCACATTGGAGTCGGTAAGGGCATACGGGAGAGCGAGTGCCAGGTTCCTTGACGATGTGGGCGGCTGGATTTTGTTATTACCCCTTGTGTGATTGTATTTTCCTTTTGTCGTCGTAGTTCCCATTGCGGTATACGAGTATTGATTAAAAAAAAAGGAAAACAAGAAACAACGTCAAGTGCTCCTTTCGGTATTCTTAATTGCTACGCTGAAGTAGCACGCATTGTGTACACATTCTCACGCCCCTTTCGTCAATATCTCGACCCGTCAACACTCCTAGTGGTTCCTCTTCCCACTGCGCATCGTCCAACAATACAACCCCTTTGCCCTCTTTGACATCTGCATTTTTGCAGCAGTTCGAGGAAGGCTCGCCTCTCCTTCACCCCATACATCATTAGTTGGAGTCGTTGCATGCCCTCATCCTGTTGGCAATGACTTGGTCATGATAGAGGCATTGATGGCCCAGGTGAGTTTTAATGACTACCTAATATCCGCTTAAATAGGCGATGCCAACCGAAAATTCAATAAGGTCGCAATGAAGACTGATTACAATAGAGGCCCAAGTGACAACGTACTGAAAACTACAATAGCTGAGTGACGTCTATAGCACTTCAGAGGTTGAACTACAAGATTTTTCATATTGTCCGTTGAGCACACTGGCGATAACGAGTTAAAAAAAATAGGGCCAGCTGTCGAATAGTCTGGGCCACTGACCAATTTGTCCAAAAAATTAACTTGGGTGGCCCAGGCACACTCGATACTTACTTAGCTTGGAGATTAATAAGGTACAATCTGCTAACAGGCTGGCGATAGCTAAGTATTTCGCTGGCAGCCGGGGTTGCTTGACCAAAAAAAAAAAAAAGATAGCTAAGTATATAGTAGCAATTTACTGCTCACTTGCATAGCCCCCATTAGCATCAAATTGACACGAAGAACTCAATTGAAGTAACACCGCAATGCTCAGCGGCGCACCAATTTAAACTGTCAGTTTGAATTCCCTGCTCTGTGGGAAGTAACACTGCATATGACCGTCAGGGTGTTAATTTTTCCTTGGCGCTGCGAGATGAGGCGACAACCCCGCCACTTGATTGTAATTATGGAATATTCTATAACATGCCTGGAGGTTGAGTTAAAGCTCCACAGATTGTACCTCTTTTTGATACTCTTCCTCTTTATAAGAACTATCTACCTCCATAATGTCAACTGTCAACATCCGGACCTGGGACCAAAAGAACCCCAAAGCCACCTCCATTTACTGGACCCGACCCATCCAAGCGGGGCACCCCCTTCCTTCCCTCGCCTTTGCCCTCACTGGCTTTGATGCCTCCCGCACAACCGATATTCACCTCTCCGCTTCCTATCAATGGATTGAGAAAGGCTCCCACCCCACCTACAATGCTATCCTCGACTCCCGCAACACTATCATCTACTCCGCAACCTGCAGCTGGCTCGAGATTCCCGCAAATCACCCAGTCCTCCGCACTGGGACTTATAACATGACTGAACCACTCACTCTCGCAGATGGGCCCAAGCACATCCCAATCCAGTTCTCCCAACCGTTTATCAGGAAGGCAAAAGTGGCCGTGTTTTTGAATGGGATACATTTTGATAAGAATCATAATTGGAGGGTAGGTGTGGGGGCAATTGATGAAACTGACAACGGGTTCACACTGAAGCTGTGGACTTGGGCGGACACGATTGTGTTGGAGTTAGGCGTGACATGGGTTGCGTATCCGGAGGGGACCCCAGGGATCACCAGTGGAGATGTCTCCACAAATCTTTTCCGGTCTTGGGAGAACCCCCAACCGAGTAATGCATGGTACAAGTCGTTTGTCGGAGAGGTAGGTCTTTGGCCGTATCCTCAACACTTAGCACTCCCCATAAATCTACACGGAAACTAACATAGTTTGCAACCGTATTAGACGGCTTTTGGAAGCAAGCCCAGAATCTTTATCGGTATCAGCAGCTGCGATTTCTGGGCAGGCACCTCCTTCAGGCTTGCTACAAAAGTCGTGGAGGGGCCGGAGACGAATCAGTATGGGTTCCTGTGGCGCGCAGACACTTGGAGTGATAGTAGAATGTATTCGACCAATATGGGATATCTGGCGTTTGATCCAAACTTTTGAGAGCTTGCAATGAATGCCATGACATTGGTACAATAGAGCCGACTGAAAGTGGATCAAGGGCGAAACTGCGGAAATGAGGGTATTCAAGTAAGGATTGTTGATTATGTGCAGCCAATGGTATGGCATGTCTGAGTATTGATATTACGATTCTGTGATGCTCATTCCACATGCACTGTATCCCGGTAGACCACAGTAGTGTGTCTTGATCATCTTTACTATCCTATGGGGGATTTTCCGCGCTTCTATTTCTCATTGTTTTGATTTGGCTTATCCATCTGCTTCATGCATTAGCCAATAAGTGACATTTCCAGCAGTTTTCCTCAAGTTCCATTTCCTAACTGTTCTATTTGATTCCTCATTAGTTTTCTCGCATGTTCTTTCCTACAGCTTTCATGCTCACTCTCTCTTCTCCTCTCCTGCCCGTGTTTCTTCCTCTAGCGCCTGCCGTCGTACGGTCGTTGCCGCTCTCTATATGTGATGTCATGATTGATATCGTGTGTATGTCTGGCAGCATGACCAAACTGTCTGCGTGTGATGTTCATGAAATGAGCTATGAGTCCAGATCTGACAGTTGAGGCGTTCCGCCATACACTGCAATTGAGAGTATACTGCATCCTGGTGAATTAAGTTTGTTTCACTTCGCCGTTCAGAGCATTCCGTCATGCTGGTCAAATTGAGCCCGTTCTACCATGCACTTCATTGCTGAGAGTTCCATGAGTTTTCTTCGGGAAATAGTCTGCATAGAGGTATGAGCAAATAATCTGTCTCTCCTCGCTTGAAGGTAGTTGGTTGCCTGCCAGTATTTGGTACACGATCTCCCTTACTCGACGGCAATCTACGTTGGGTTTGCAAAGTTGAAGAGGCAGTGTCTAAATCCATGAAGCTCAAAAGAGTCCTGGGAATAGTATTCGGGCTTTGGCCCGCAGATCGATCTACGTAGCCTAGGTCTTATGACCATAGATGCGCCCACTGAGTGGAATATTATGCAAGGGGCATTCTTGATATATCGATATCTAATCTTAGCCTCATAGCGGGCCGTTGCCACACTCGGAAGTATCAGTAACTGACCATGCGCACAGACTCCCCTGCTTCAGCTCAGCCATACTACACCAGAGACTTAGCATGCAATAGAGGGGATGAAGTCACATATGCACTGCGTTTGTGTTCTTCGCCATTAGTCGCAGATGATGAATTTCATCAACGAGACATTGCGGTATTTGAGAGTAAATTCATTTCCCGCGGAGGGAATTCAAAGTTAGCCAGCTAACTTTGATAACTATTACTAGAACAAAAATTTCTTCCAATTCCATGAAATTATCCCACTATTACCATCCTGAACATGAGGAATCCTGCCTCTGAAACACTAGCCTAAGGGAACTTGGAAAAAATGCAACGGAATCAGGAAAAAAGCAATTTTTTTTTTTTTTTTTTTATATCATTACTCGCGTGCCGCCTGATAGGCTATGGCGAGGTAGGAAAAAAGCAAACCAAGAGCAACCACAAAACAAGATCCCAGATCCACTTGCCCCCTGACATATATAATATTGCATTTTGTATATAAAATAGCACCAAAATCAATGAGAGTTCGAAGAATAGGAAATCTGTAGTCCATTGTGGACTAAATGGTTATCATATTCCTAAACCGCCAGTCATCTTGAGAACATTCATTTTCGACTGTATAATCATCCCCTTTGTAGGTTGACGTGTGCTCTGTTCGTTGTCCGTAGTTTGTCATGTCCTAGCATTCCAGAAGTCAGTATTCTTTCAAATAAGCCCATCTACGTTAATGGCGCTAACTTACCATCCGTAACCTTGGATCACATTTAGTAGATAATTCGAAGGATAATATCCACCACCCATGGGGCAACAATGTCCAACACCTTACCAGCTGCCCAGCTACCAACGATGCTCTTCAAGACCTTCTTCAAGGTACCCTTGATCATGTTCTTGAGCCAGTTCCTGTGCGCTTTGGTGATCTTGCTAAGGCTCTTGGCCTTGCTCTTCAAGTACTTTGTGATGGACTTTCGCAGGCCACCACCAAGAGCATTCCAGACCTTCTTGCCAAGGGATGTCTTGCTGATTTTCTTAAGGAGGATCTGCACAATCTTGTCGACAATATCATGTCTCTCAATGGAGTCACGGCGCTCGAGTGCATCATCATCGCCATCATCTTCTGGAAGGTTGGCAAGGCTGCGGAGGAATTCCTCCTCCTCAGGGTCAGCGAGCTTCACAACATCGTTCTCATCCTCTGGGACCTCAGGGACATCTTCATCATCATCAACCTCCACTGGGGGTACAGGATTCACGGCAAGTTCTGGCACCGCAGCAGGGGCCGGAGCAGCCTCGCGTTTGGCGAGAGTCGAGTCTGCGACCTGGATATCGCGAGCATTGACCTCGACTGCCGGGATGACAAGGGCGTTGACAGCGATGGCAGAGAAAGCAAGAGCCAGGAAGGCAGTGGTGAACTTCATATTGAATGTGCTTGAGATTCGAAGTTAGGACTTGATAAGTTGGTTCCAAGTAGGGTGTCAAGTCGCGACTAAGAGATGTTCGAAGCTAAAGTGGCGGGGTTGACACTCAGATGAAGTTCTGAGGAGAGAAGGATGATGGGAAGGGAGGATTGATTGTTCGGTGGGTGGTGAGGGAAGAAGGAAGCGGTTGAGGAGGGAACTTGAGTTCTCTTTATACAATTCCAGGGCCAGTCATTGCGTGATATTCAGGAAGAAATATCATAACATTACGTGGTAGTTACTGTAATACAATGCGATTTCGCAGAACGGAAGGACTGCTGCTCAGGCGAGATGTGCGGCGTGACATGGAGATCGATTTTAGCATGGACACCTCGCGCATCGCATATCTCCGTGAATTTGGGATTTGAGTACAAGGTGGTGAGGCTCGTTTTCGGTGAGAGCGGTTAAGACGAACCAGGGTGATGCAATTTGAGGACTGCTTTACTACCGCATTGGTCCGATATCTTGTCTGCATCGCTCAGTCCGAGTTAGGTAAGTAATGCAAAAATAGAGTTAAGCTATGCGCTCCCCCTCAGCGACTCATATTTAGGTTGGGGATGCCGCACACACGGAAATGCCGAAACTCACTGCCGCAAAGCTGAAGAGAAAAATCACCAGGTTGTCACACTGCATTAGGAATTGACAATGCCTCGTGTTTGCAAATTTGTTCAAACATTGGTAAATCTGCAAACGACATTTGCGAAGCCCTGTAGATGGATCAAAGTGCATACATCGCAATCTAAAGTTCACATTGCTAAATTGAAACTTACGTCATTCGCGACTATACTCCGCACGCTTTAATTACTACTCATGTACCATTTGAGCTTCCAGGGTCAGGCTGAAATTCGGCAATTCCCATGAAATTGCATGAGCCCTATAAACTGTGTAATGACAGCGGTATCTCTGCCATTCAACGTCCAATCAAGTAACAGCTTAACATCTTATAAGCAGGGACTAGCTGTGTGTGACCCAGGAACGTACTATGGATCTTAGATCCGACGCAGGTGAGAATCTTAACGTTAATTTGAATATTAAAGTTCATCCGTGGTAATAATACACCTGGGGGCGCATGCAGCATCGGCGGATGGCGCTGCCGGCTATGCATCTGCATTCTAGATTACCGCCATGATTGCGTGGTGGTGGGGTAGAATATTCCGATCGGGCAATTAACTAGCTGTAGTATAGTGGGTAAATCTCCGAACAGCAATAACTTGCTTTTTTGAAAGGTTTCCTAATTCGGTGATACCTACTGTGCGAACATGTACCTTCCTTTCTCGCACCCGTAAATTATATGCGAGCCCTACCATCGAGGAAAATATACAGAAGGAAAATAGATATGATGCGGAGAAACATCTCGTTTAGGCACCCCCCGACTCTAAGGTTGCACACCACATAGAGTATCTAGGCACTTGGTTGTCGATCACCGTTTCGTCAAGCACCTATAAAGAAAAGGGCTTGAACGTTACTCTTGGATAGATTAACGGCTATACCGACTATACTCATGCCAAAAAAAAAAAAAAATGTAATCTAATTTAGTGGAGATTGTGTTACACCCAATACATTTGCGAAGTACCAAAATACGAGCAACCTCACACAATGCTATTTTCTGGCTTCCATGTTGCGTTTCAGATTGTGTGAGCAACGAATGGCACGAACCGCGTTTACTAACTAACCCCAGGTATGAATATACTAGGTACTTAGGCGCTCAGCAAAGATCTGTTGTGACGGATTCAGGAATGGATACGAGTGGCCGATGGGTTGGTCTATCCTCGGATGGTTCAAGTGTTGGACCGACATACAGTAGGTCCGCATTATTCACCAATGCATTGGAAATTCTTTTTGAACGATATGACTGTTACATCATTCGGCTTAACAAGCAATGTGACCCATTGTTGTTGACCGATACGGCGCGAGATCAGGAAAAAAGCGGCTCTAGAGCACTAGTGCAAGGTTTGCCACGCACGACTCAGGTAGTCGTAATAATGAAAAAAAGAAAAAAAAATCAAAACAAGATATATACTCCCCGGCCCAAACAAGGCGTTTGATGCATAGTTTGAACCAGAGCATTATAGTCCATCTTTCTCAGACAGATGCTGGACAACCCTCCTCCGCACCTTGAAATCGAACTCGAACCATGCTAGGGCCCATAATGCTATACCTGTCCATGGCGATTATTGTTACCTCCATCACTAAGGACACCAGCGTTCCACTTTGTGAGGAGATGACTAAGGCGGCTGTTGGGTACGATGTATGATATGACATGTATGAGTGTATGTAGTTCAGCAATTACCGGATTGAGGTACCTGACCAGTCCGTGGGAGCTGTGCTGTGTCGGGGGGTGCCAATGGTTCCTGTTCTACTCTTCTTTTCTCTCTCTCTCCATGATATTTACATTCTATACATAATATTATTCAATAAATTTTCAATTCTATGAAATCAAGTAGAAAAGTTACACCTATATTACGCATGGGCCGGTTCGAAAACTCCACAATTCCACCCACTTTTGAACTCCCTTACGCTAGCGAATCGCGGTAAGCGGGGTTACGTCATAATAGTTTATTCAAAATAAAAACAAAAAAAACACCCCTGTTCATTCTCTTCTGTCAGCAGCTGTAACAGGGTCTCCACCCCCACCCATCCCCGCCTCTCAATTTGCATGCCTACGCCTAGGAACCCCGGTAGCCTCACCAGCAGCTGCTCCAACAGCCCTGCAAGTCGAAGCCTATCTCCGCTCTCCAGCATCTGCAGTATCGCGCACTCCACCCTCCAGCAGCAGCGCGAGCAGCCATTCTAGCAGGCTTGCCAGCGGTCCCTCCGAAGTGTCTTCTCCATTTCACCCTCTCACCACCCCGTCGAATCGCCCTATCCAACGGCGCCTTGTGCAGCTGCTCTAACAGCCATTCCGGCGGCTCTGATAGTTCCTGCCGCTCGCCCGTACTGCTCCAAGTTTCTACCTCCTCTCCAGCAGCCCTTCCAATAGCCCCTCCGATAACCCCTCCGGCAGCCTCTCCGATGGCTCCTTCAACAGCTCCTCACCGAGCTACCTTTTCCCAGATATTGCAAATTATTATTCCTTGGTAAGCGCGAGTACTCCATGGGCCTTTGCTTTTTTTTTTTTTTTTTTTTTTTTTTTTTTATCAGTACTCGCATGCCGCCCTACGGGCTATGGCGAGGGGCCTTTGCTTTTACATTGTTGTGTTTTCTTACATTAACTTACATTAGCTTACGTATTATATCATATTCGCATATATCCTTCAATAAACTCATGCATTGAGAAAATATCCAGTATAAGTAGTCTCGTGCCCAGCAGTATAAGTCAAGCAGTATCAGTTTATGGATAATATGATAAGATACACATATACCAGCATATTTCTTGGCTGGAGGCCTGACACACGTGATCAGGCATTTCGTAAGCACAATATGAACAATGTCTGCCAAGGTTTACTTTATTTGTTTACAGCGAACTCAGGTCAAACAGCTCACACGATATATCTGTACAATTTAGCATACTAACATTTATCCACTTCCCTGTTAGTCTCATACCAAGCCCCTAGGGCAATCTACGAGCGCACTCCCCCATCACATTCAAACAGCATGTCAGATTCCGATCTAAGAATCCAGCGACGCGATCGCGACCTGATGCCCGAGGCCGACGAGGTCCTCACTGACGATAAGCTGGACAGCTTATGGGAATGGTTCTGCATGGCAACTAATGAGAAATTTCAGCCTCAGCTAATTTTTGCAAAGCTTGTTAATGGGGTAAAATAGCATGCTGTCTATCTCGAAGGCGTTGTATTCTTACACAACTCGATATTTAGGCTCGAAAACCGTATCGCCAGAACCGGCCACCTCCGCATGGCTATCCGCTGTTCACTCCAGGTACCTCCACCTATACGCCAAGTGAATGCACCATAGCTGTAGGAGTGGCCCAGGTAGAACAACAACCGGACACTTTCGAGGATACAGATACGGTAGAAACGCTACAAACGAAGCTCGTGGTTGCAGAAGATTCATTGCAGGCAAAGCAGACGATTATCAATCAAATGGAAGATGCGCTGCAAACGAAGCAAATGCTCATCAACCAAATGCAGGATGCGCTGAAAACGAAGCAAGCGCTCATCAGCCAATTGGAAGATTCCTTGCGAATGAAGCAGAAGGTCATAAATGAATTGGAGAAACGGAATCAAGAACAGGAAGAGAGAAGACGGAATATCGAAGAGGAGAAAAAGAAACTTGAGCTAAATTCTCGGAAGAGGGATCAGCAACACCGGGAATTTGGAGAGAAGGTCGAGGAGGAGAGAAGGCAAATGGAAATGAAGCTCAGGGAGTTGGGTCAAGAATTCCAGGAGTCTAAAGAGAAGGTCGAAAAGGAGAGAAGGCAAATGGAAATGAAGCTCAGGGAGTTGGATCAAGAATTCCAGGAATATAAAGAGAAGGTCGAAAAGGAGAGGAGCCAAATGGAAGTGCACATGGAGAGTATGGATCGGAATCATCGGGTGTACAAGGACAGAGTTGAGGGTGAGAAATGGCAATTGCGGGCGCAGCTGCAGTGTATCCAGGAGATCGAACGTGCAAACCAAGACAAGCCGTTAATCCAAGTTAGCTTAAGATCAGCGCACCACGGAACTTATATATCAATTGCGAATGGGAGGGTAACTGCTACGAGGGAATTCAGCGCAGTCGAGACTTTCACACTCGTGAAGCACCTGAATGGCACGGTTTCGTTCCAGACTACCAGCGTTACAAGGAGTTATTTGAGTGCTGATCCTAAAGTGAAACTCAGAAGTACATGCGGCAATGAGGAGAGGTTTTGGCTCCGCAGCGGGTCAGAAGACGGAAGCGTGTTTATTGAGCCAGTGAATTCCCCAGGTATCCTGTTTTGCAAATCCCGTGTTACCATCTCGCAGACTGCATCCATGGAACAGTTATTTCATCTTATTCTAAGAAACTTACCCATAAATAGCAATTGACACAGTTCTCGGGTAGTTTGGGAGAAAGGAATTTTGCTACACAAAAATGGGTTGCAATCAGTCGCGCATGCATTATTTTCTTGTATATAATACTGGAAAAGGTTTGAGTTCTGAAATTTGAGATTCATGGCTCTGAATGTAGTATTGGAGTGGCAGGTGACTAGCTGTGGAGTGGTAGAACGGACATCTTAGAGAAACCTAAATAGGTCGGGTAGGGAGATACGCTGTATGTTTAGAAATTCCAAGAATGAATGCGGTTGGTTGGGAGGTGCACCCGTAAGAATGACGCTAATCTTCATACGCAAGCAGGGCTATTCAAACGAAAAGGGAAGGGAAACAAAAAAAAAAAAAAAGATGTGCTGCCAAAACTAATCAAACCTCAAGCAACGGTTCTCCTCACAGGACGATCGCTTGGTGCCGCATTCCTCCTGTGCGTGACGGTAGGAAGGCGGAGATGGAGTTCCACGAAGCAGGCCAAGCTTGACAACTGCCGACGTTGCTACGTGCCAAGCGTTCACAGATAAGCAAGTCTACAAGATCGCCCCTACTAACTAAGTCAAACTCTAAATTGCGCTCTACATGCTGCGAACGAACGCCCACCTTAATTGGGATGAGTGCACCAGGCCAGTCCGCAACGGGGTATTCAGTTTAACACAGTGCGAACTTTGCGGAAAACTGCGTGCTTTCGGAATGATGTCGGGTGTGAAGTGCATAGTTGAATATGTGTGAAAACTCGTAGATATAAATGTAAAGACCTAGTAGAATATCGATATTGCTGCTGTGGAACAGGCCAGAGAACTCGCATGTGGCAGAACATCGGGTGTTGAACTTCTTGGCAGCACCCAGCGTACTGTCTGGGAACGGCAGTGTTCCCGGCGCCGAAAGCACTTTTTTTTTTTTAAAAAAAAAAAAAAAATATCAGTACTCGCCTGCCGTCCTAAGGGCTATGGCGAGGCCGAAAGCACTGGATATGCATATCACCTACACGATATACTTAAGTACCTCACACTCAGCGCGCAAATTCTGCTTCTTTCTCGAACAAGCGGTACTAGAGCTCACGTACCTCACATCATTATACAAAATCACTATCGCGGAGAGTAAAACTTACCCTCCTGCCACGTTCGGCTAGCGCGTGACTACGACAATGAAATATACATTTGTACGTACAACAATACTCCCGAACACCTTGTATGAGGTGAGTAAATAAGTACAAAGCTGTAAATGTGCATGGGATTAGCCATCCCTACGTGGAGTACGTATATACCCTGTTTCATTTTCATCCCTGTTCCCTCAACACCACACCATAGACTTATCACCAATTCTTGGTATGCTGAGCAGAAAACATGGTTCGGAGGTGACCAAATGATTCTTGGTTTCCTCTAGGTAGCGTGTGTTGTCAGCCATAGGACAGTTAAAATTGTGGCGGGGATAAGGATGGCAGGCAAAAGACGAAAGGCAGAAGAGAGAAACAGGCTAAACCTGGGTTGTAGACCCATTACAAGGCTACAGAAGCTCACAAACACCCATGGTGGCTTGCCGGGAGGTAAGGGTTTGAGGGTTAAAATAAGGAAGACAGATGGCCCAGAGTGTCGATGGTGTGGAAGGGAAGAGGAGACAGCAGCACACATTTGGGCCAGATGCAAGGTGTGGAAGCGGAACTGGCCAGGGGGGTAGAGGCAATAAAGAGGCCGCCAGTGAATGAGGAGGATGAGGGAGACCCCCTAGTGGTACTATTGAGATGGGTGGAGAGATAAGTGTGGGAGACCGTGCAGTCTATTTCCTCTGATTGTCATTTCCTTCATTTCACACAACGCTCATATGTGACATCCCACGACAACAACCACCTCAGGACGAGCGTTTGGAAGCGACTCCGCAACCACAACGCTCCCCCCGCTGAAACCTACACAGATCGATAGCGCTCGGCGAGCTGAGTTTATTGATCTAATTTTTATCCTCAAACACCTGACCGTACGGTTTTCCCCCGAGGGGAAAGGTTTTGAGGTTTCTTCAGATCTCCACCGTCGTTGCCACCACACCGAGTCGGCGCCAAGCTTTAATCAACACTCACGGATAAGGAAATACAGCCAATCCAATGCCGAAAGGAAAAAAGACACAGTCGACAGTTTCCCCCCCGCCGCCCCCTCCCCCGGAGACCCCGGAGTACGAAAAAACGCTCCAGGAACTACTCAAGCGGTTGAGAATCGCCGGCATAGGATGGGTAGAAGTCCTCCAAGCAGTATGGCAATTTAACGCAAAAGACAACAACCTCCCAAGGGCCGGAGCGACACTGACGGTCCAGTTCGAAGAGGACCACGCGCTCGTAAGAGCACTTCAGCCAGGCCAGCCCCTTATCCCGCGGCCGCCAATGGGCTTCAGCCCCATCACCACAATAGACATCCCGGCCATTGAGCCACCGACACAGCCACTGGGGCTTAGCCCCATCACGACAATAGACATCCCGGCTACCCCGGCACCGCCACCACCACCTCTGGAGTTCAGCCACATCACGTGCCTGGACATACCGGAGACGTCACCACCGACCAGGGAGAAGCGAAGGAGGAATAGAAAGCGAAAGAAGGCAACCCCTCCCCCGGTCACAAACCCGGCTCCGGCTCCAACTTCAGCACCAGCCTCAGCCACCCCCACACCCACCCCCACACCCACACCCACGCCACCCCCCCGCACCACGAGAAACGCCAGAAAGCCTCCGACAAAACCAGCTCATGACAACAAAGTCGGAATTGTCATCCACGGCATAGCCTTGGGAAGGGAACTCGGCAATGTCAGGAGATGGCTGTCCGAAGACAACACAGACATGAAGAAAATCATCGGGATCCGATGGTTGAGGAAGAAAGACATTCTTGTCGGAGAGGGAAAAAAGACCAGTTCCATAGTAGTATACTTGGAAGAGAAACTAGACATGGACAAGGTGCGACTCGGAGGGAGATGGCTTAAGGCGAGTCAGTACGAGGCAGAAAGAGGACGGAGATGATTGGACCCACTGACCCCTTCCCCCCGCAATACCATGTTAACCGCGGGCATCATGTACTTAAGACGTATTTTCTTTCCTTTTAAATAAAACCCTCGCCATAGCCCACAGGGCGGCATGCGAGTAATGAAATTAAAAAAAAAAAAAAAAAATGTCATTTCCTTATGATGTGCTTTTGTCTAAGCTTTTCTACCTCTCATCATTTTCTGTTATCGTTCAATTATCTCCTATGTACCTATTCTCGTCAAAGCCCCCATCACAGCGGTATACGAGTAATGAAATTAAAAGAAAAAAGGTTAAGGTTGCGATACAGAATCCCCTTTTTTTGATCAAATCTTTAATCCGGATTGTATTCACGTGGCGTATACAGTATACTGCACTGTTCCCATTGTTGTTCTCTGTTACATACGACCATCTAGTACCTTCACTGTAAAACGAACAAAGAACAAAGAACAAAGAGCTCTGCTTGTGCTAATCCCTCCGTTTGAGAGAAGCACGTTTTTGTGGGCTGACGCTAGTCTACGAGGATCGGTAGTCTAATTGCAATTCTTGGGATAGATTATTTGCATTTTATGGCTAGCAATTATTGCCTTAGGATAGGAACAAAGTACTAACCGCCAGTGCGTACAGGCTCACGTTCGAGGAGGAAGTCTGTACATTCTGAGAGTACCATCAAACTACTGAGTATTGTATTGATGTTATCCGCTATGAATGCATATGACCGTTTTGCCTGAGCTTCTTTTTTTTTTTTTTTTTTTTTTTTAAAAAAAATCATTACTCGCGTGGCGCCTATGAGGCTATGGCGAGGTTTGCCTGAGCTTAAGTCAGGGGTTAAGAAGCTATGATACTCCCATGTTTCGCACTATAGTGATATATCCGTTTGTAATCTTCTTGTTTTTGCAGCAATTTACCCAGGTTTCGCCTCTAAGCAGCCAGTTTCTTGTTACTTACTACTCTATGGTAGATAAATAACCTTTCAACTCTGTGATGCTTCCTTTGTATTACAAGTATCCACGCACAGTCACCGTCATAGTTTTGGATCTATCATAACCACAATAGTCGCAATCAACCATGGTCGTCACTGACCCTTGATATGATGTTTGACCAGAGGCATACTGGCCTTGTAAGTTGACAGATACCCCATTAACCGTTACACTAACATGTTCCGCATTTCCACCAATGTCGCCCGCCCAAGGAGGTGCTGGAGCTGCCCTCGATACTAAGAGTACAGCTCTGGCAAAGTCAGCACAATATAAAAGCAGCGTGCTGAATTCTTTCCTGTCCTTAAGAACATCGAGCAACCATGCACTGTATTGTACGAAGTACGTAAGCAACTTCTCTGATGGCATGGCTTGAATGCTGTCGGACGAACTGGCTGTAGAGCATGGGAGGTTGTCGAAAGCATATGTAATCGCAGCAAGGAGTGCCTCAATGTCCGCTGCCTCCTTGATTTTCCCAAGGTTGATGAGTAGTTTAGTGATTCTTGAATACGCCAGGTCCTTCAGCGTTGCAATATTGAAGCGATCAGCAAGGGTGTAAACCGTGGTGTGCTTGAGCAGAGCTGAAGCAGACGTTGGATTTGAACTGTCGTCCTTTTAGCACCAATAGCGTTCTCACACTCAATGAAAAATCTTATGAGCGAGCATCAGATACTTACATCGTGTAATTCTTTGTATATGCCCACTCAAGGAGTGCCTTCATTGTTGCTTCTTCTACATCGTTCAATTCCATAATACCTTCGAGGCCCTCCTTCATATCGTTGTTCACATGTTTGTCCAGCTCTGGAGACAGTGATGCTAGCATGCTTCTATGCACATAAAATTTACGCTCCTGAGGAAGTCCTGAATTGGTCTCATTGGCGGCATCATTCGCAACATCCGTATCCTTGGGGTTTTTCAGTATAATTGTGAAGAAAGGAGAGAATAAATATTCCAGAGTGGGACTAGGGAATGATGCTTAGCCGAGCGAAGACAAGGCTAACGACAGCTGAGACAGGGTTGATACGTACTCCATGGTATATAACACCGCCGGAGAATGGTCTTTATTTCCCGTTAATAATAAGCTCGGGCGTACTGTGCGGAAGAATGCAAAAACCACAAACACCGATGCGCAACTGTACTCGAGTATTATCTCTCAGAACTGAATTGAACCTTAGCAAATGGGCAGAGGGAGCGCTAATAACGCAGCCAGAATTCATGATATCATCCATGTGGTGCTCCTCAATTTCTAAATATAAATTTACTAGGTCGTTTCTACAATTGGGGGAGTTTGCCTTTATTTGCGCTCTTGGCAGACCTCCCATCTGTCACGCTATCGGTCCTCAGTAACGTATAACCTGTGCATGCCCATTGTCAAGGTGCTGCATGCCCATTGTCAAGGTGTGTCTCCACTTGGAATCAGCATCTCCATTTCAGTGTCTATGACTTGTAGGTTCAATTTGTTTTTATAGATACACATATTTGAATTCCCCTAAAAACTATAAGTAAGTACCGGCCCCGTTGAAAAATGCAAATTTGAGTCCATGCTAGGAAGAACCTGTCCTTCCTGTGCTGCACTTTTATGTATATATGCGTGAAATAAGAGATTACCATATACGTCCCAACTCGCTCACACCTCCTCTACCCACGCCGCACCTCCTCTCCCCTACAGAGTTCTGAATTTTGAGATTCACGCTCCGAATGTAGTGCAGAGGCGGCTAGTAACTGACCGTACGGCGGTAGAACGCACATCTTAAAGATATTTTCATATGTCGTTTAAGGAGACAGGCAGTATCTTTATCTTTAGAAGATCGTAGAATCAAGATAGTTGGTTAAGAGGTGCACTTGTAAGAGTGACACCGATCTTCATAGTCAAGCAAGGCTATTCAAGTGAAAAGAGAGGGAGAAAGCAAAAAACAAGATGTGCTGCCAAAACTGATTAAACCTGAAGCACCTGTTCTCCTCACAGGACGATCGTTGTGGTGCCGTATTCCTGCTGTGGGTGACGATAGGAAGGGAGATCCACGAAGCAGGTTTGTACCGATAACATGGAAGCTTCCAAGCCTGATCAACTGCAGCCGTCCCTGGGCCATGGTCTCTGGGTGCCAAGCGTTCACAGACATAGCAACTGACTAAGCAAGTCTGCAGGTCCGCCGCCCTGTACTGAACCTACTGAGCCAAGCTCTACCGAGTAAATGTGCTGCGAACAAACACCCACTTTAATAAATTAATCCGCAACGGATGTTCGGCTTAACACAATGGTGTGATCTTGCAAAAAATTCTCTGCCTCGGAATAATGTTTCGCGGTATGAAGTGCTGTGGTGACAACGACGGAATGAGTAAAGGTAAGCTTGGCATGGAAGGCACGGGGAGATAAGGGCAGCATGTGAGGCGATATCATATATATAGACTTTCTGTAATGTAGCGCATACAATGAACAACCTTCTCTTCTCTTCTTTTCGCACCCACGCACTCGCATGCGCATTTGGTCGTACGTTCGTTTTGGTCCCTTCGACCGGAGAGCTGTGGCTGAAGAACGAAAATACGATAACTTGCATCTTGAGCACCTTGGGCATCTTTAGGCAGCTCTGGGCATCTTTGGGCTAGCATAAACTCGCACAACTTGCAGAACTCGCACTCTTGCATACTCACACGCTTCGCACAATTCAGTATCGTAATAAGAATGGAGTCAAGAATAACCAAGCACGTGGCGAAGCACGCGGCGTCATTGTACTGCTAGTCTCATACCAAGCCTGTCGGGTACTCTACGTTGCACTGCTAACTCAACCCAGACAACATCGTCACTCCAGGTGTATTACTGGAAATTGGAATGGAAATGGCAGAGTGCATGTTGTTATTTTACAATATACTCTTAGTAGATATTAGTGTTGCAAGGAAACACGTACTTACAGGAGGTCCATTTTTCTGCAAACTGACGGTATCCTTTAGAAGAAAATTACTTCACATGGCAGACATGTCCCTGCATTTGTTCCAGAGTGCATGGTGTAAAGTGGTACTGTGACAATTAACAAATTATAGCCATAGCTACGGAGTCAAATCCCCTGTTCCAATTACACCTCTTACGTCGTACCCGTCTTGGCTATTCATACCCGATGCTAGGTCTACACTAGTTGATACGACCTACTGCAACCAACCAGGGCCTAAAAGTACTGTTGAGAATAATGCAAATAAAGGAATGCGAGCAAGATTTAGGAACAAAGGAACAAAGAAAAAAGGGTGTACGTCAAAGAGACTGTTACTTCGCAGAGAATATTGGAGGGAAGGGAACGAGACTAGAGAAACATATATAGGTCGGAGATTTTTAGAATAAGTGAATCAAGCGATAAGTCATTACAAAAAAATAAAATAAAATAAAATAAAACCACGGGTTCGCCTTTTCCATCCAATCTCTTACTTTCCCAAGTTTCTTCATCACCGCTATTCCGTGTACTACAACTACTCGGCCAGATTGCGGGAGTCTTTCTTTCTGGGATGTTCTTGCTTTTGGACATGATGTTGGAGGCTTCTTTTCCTTCTGCTTTGGGGGTCCACACTGGACCCCCTTTCTGCGTTTTTGGATTGGGGAGCGGTGGACTTCATCCGGCCTTTTGCATGGTGCCATTGGAGGTAGGTCAGATTTCTTTGTCGGGGGTGTGTTTGGTGGAATGTGTTGAGAAACAATTGCTGCATACGACAGCGGGGGTGGTGTTTCCGGTGGGATGTGTTGTGAAACTATTGCTGCGTAAGACAGCAGAGGTGGTGTTTCCGGATCAGTCTGTGTGCTCCTTTCCTTTTGCAAAGCTTCTCCGCTCATCTACTTGCTGGGTACTAGTCTCCGCCCCGGAGGTTGCTGCAAGTAGCGTTACCGATATGTGTAGGAGGCCAATTCGCTGTAGGAACCTGTTCGTTGGCTCGAAGTTTGGTCTTGTCTTCTGGTCTACAATACATTGCTTAATGTGTGCGATGACATCATCCACTGCTGCAAGCATCTCAGTCAGATTGATTCCACCGAGTCTCTCACTGATCGACTTGAGTAGCGGGGCCTCGAGGCGGGTACTTCTGGCTAGCATCGTTCTGGCACCTTTGCTCATGTTTGTGTCTTTTGGTGCTGGGCTGCCCAATGCCGTGAATAGATAAGCTCAACTCAGTGAAGTTACGTTGCTACTGGGTGCTATACGTAAATTTACATATTTTTTCCTCACAAATGGCAACAAATTTAGAAATATACTCACTAAACAACTGGTTTCTTGTTACACTATCTCTGCTATAGGCTGGTAGCCTGTATGCGTGGTTACGTGACCAAAAAAAAAAAGTTGATACTACTCTAAGGTAAACCAATTACCTTCCAGCACTGTATGGCTTTATTTCCATTACAAGTGTCCTTGCACATTCACCGTCACTGTCTTGGAATTACTATGGCCATAACTGGTGCAATAAAACGGAAGCTGCACTGAACCCTGATAGGTTGGCCGACCAGATTCTGGATACTGGCCACGTACAGTGACGGGCACCCCATCCAGCGTCACGGTGATTTCCGCGATTCCTCCGACCCTGTCCACCCAGGGAGGTGCTGCTGCCGCCCTGGACACTAAGAGTACAGCTCTGGCAAAGTCTGTGCAAGATAAAAGCAGCTGGCAGAATTCTTTCTTGTCCTTAAGAACATTAAGTAACCATGCACTATATTGTGCGAAGTGCTTGAGCAACCTCTCCGAGGGTGCAGCTTGGATGCCGTCAGGCGAACTGGCAGTACAGGATGGGAGGTGGTCGAATGCGTACGTAATTGCTAACAGGAGTGCCTCAATGTCTGCTGCCTCCTTCATCTTCCCAAGATCAGTGAGAAGTTTAGTAATTCTCGAATACACCAGGTCCTTCAGGGTTGCAATATTGAAGCGATCAGCGAGTGCGTAGAGCTTGGTGTGTTTGGGCAGAGCTGAAGCAGATGTTGGATTAGGACTATATATCTTTTAGCACATTTGATGTTGTCACCCTCAATGAACATTGTAATGAAGGGCAATACAGTTACTCACATTGTGTAATCCTTTGTATATGCCCACTCAAGGAGTGCCTTCATCGTTGCTTCTTCTACATCACTCAATTCCAGAACACCTCCAAGGCCCTCCTTCATATTGTTTGCATGTTTCTCCAGCTCTGGGGACAGTGATGCTAGCAAGCTCCTATGCACATAAAATTTGCGCTTCTGAGGTAGTGCTGAATTGGTCGCAGTCGTAGTGTCATTGGTAATATCAACACCCTGGGGGTTCTTCAGTACGATTGTGAAGAAGGGAGAGAATAGGTATTCCAGAGTTGGACTATGGAATGATGCTTAGCAGAGTGAGGGTAAGGACAGACAACTCAGACAGGATTGATTATACGCACTCCATGGTATATGCCGTTGCTGGAGAATACTGAAAACTTTAACTTGATTTCATGAGCGAGTGCACTGGGTGGAGGAATTATTGCAAAGCAGGAAAAATCACCGATGCGCAAATATACTGTCTACAAGTACTGTATTAAACCCTTGGTAGGTGGGCGGAGAGGACGTAGACTCACACCTCTCATTCCTCGTACATTATGCAGTCATCCCCATTTTCCGTTCTTGGCAGGCCATCCATGTTCCAGGTTGCCGCCTGCGTGGACTCCCCTGCAAATGCGCACAATAATTACTGCTCAAGGATTTTTATGTTATCATTGGTTAGATGGGAATGACAGTAAGTAGAGAAGGGACGAATATGTTAAAAGTTTGTATGTGTGGCGTTCAAGTTCTCAGTTTCTTTTTTTTTTTTTTTTCTCGCATTAACCCTGCGCAGTCTTTGGAACTACAGTATTATGAATTGGAGTAGCTAGTTCACCCTTGCATGCAGAGGTGCCACGAGCTTGCATGCCACTACACCTGTACTCTTTTTTTTTTTTTTTTTATTTCACGTAACCCCGCGTGCAGCTTTTCGCCATGGCAGGGCACACCTGTACTCGATTGCAAGGACATGTGTCGCGACACATTCAAATTCACCAATATCACTCCTGTGTAGAGCACTCTGTATACAATTCCCAGCATTCTGGGTATTTCACTGTTAAGTTGAGCCAGGTGCGTAGTTGTACTCGCTAATCAAGTATATTCCCCGGCATACAAAAAACAAATCTGATGGATGTGGGTCTCTTTGGATTGATGGAGTGCCTACAAGGCCATTATTCGATTGGTAACCCGTTCTGTTCTTGGTGTACAGTGATGTGATGACAGTTCTGAGAAGGTTCGCGTGTGTTACCACTCATCCTAAAACGTTCTGTAGCGCCTGGCTTTCAACCCCCACTGATAACGACTACAACATCCGCGGCTCTCATCGCTGCATATGTAAGTATGACCCTGTCTATCCAAAATCTTGCCAATCTTGCTCCCTTTGAGCTTATATGCTACCCTGGGTATAGTTATTTTGGTTTTTAATTAATGATGTGGTGTTCGCATATAGTAACGGAATTTGAGCCGTTCGTCCCGTCGCTCGCACACCACTGTACTCTATATTTACCTCGCCATAGCCCATAGGGCGGCATGCGAGTAATGAAAAAAAAAAAAAAAAAAAAAAAAAGTACTCTACAGGGCCCCATGCAACTACTGCATGTGAATACAAATCTTGTATGTGTATTCCGCTAATTCTCAACCTTCCAGTCATCTCTGAGGATAGCGTTAGTAGTTGCTATCGCTCTCCTCTTACACTGCATACTTAATCCCCCTCAACTGCATATTATGCATAACTCATCCTGACACAAGCGCAGGCTCGTACGTCAGTCGTGCCTCGTCAGAGGAGTTCAGAGGCTGCATATGTATAATGAACAAAAATATTCACTTGCCATTCCCAGCAGCATGCACAGTACTTACCCTATATACGTCCTGAATACATATGTGTAGCTGTCTATAAGGCACTCACATTCTTTACGGTTAGAGTCTTACAGAAACTACGATATGCAGCGTATTGCAAAGTGTAGCTTACTGGAACGCTTGGAGCTTGACCTCTCTATAGCGCCGTTATCAGGCACATATAGATGCCTTCTCTCTAGTAATATAATCTTTACCTTGCATTCAGTGGCTCCAGCCACTTTCATAACCACAGATCGTCTTTGTCATACTCCTCCAAGCTCCCTAACCAAAATGCTTGCCTCCGAGCATCGAGGGTTTCAAACCAGGAGCCTGCCATAGCGAACAGCGATAAGCGGGGTTACGTGATTGACAGAAAAAAAAAAAGCTCCTACCCAGGTGTTTTCCTGTGCTCGTGCCTTATTGTAAGCTCTCGGTCGATTGGGCGAACGGACATTCGGCAGCTTTACGGTGCATCTCGAGTGGATATCTCTCTGATGGGTAGGCGACGTGACATTACGCATACGGGCAATTCCTAACTTCAAACTTGAGGAGGCCGCATACATTTCCTTTTCGTGTCTGTAGTTTAGAGCGGTACTCCGCACGCACTTCGCCTTCACTAACATAATACAACAGTGTACTTAAGCGTAAATCACCTCTAAGTCATATGCGATGTAAAAGATAAACTTAGCATGGTGAAAGTTGTTGTTACCTGAAGACTCTTCATCACATATGGCAATAGGTTATAACTTTAACTAAAGTTTCGCCTCTAACAGGTTTATTGTTACTGCTGTAATGTAAACCAATGACCTTGCAGCGCTACGCTATTTTGCTTTACAAGTATCCACGCACATTCACCGCCACTTGTGTGGAAAATTGGGTAGAGTCATAAGAATGATAAGACTGACAGTAATGCTGGAGCTGTACTGAGCCTTGATATGATGGTTGACCCGGCTCATTCCGGCTGTATAAGGTGACGGCGATTCCATCAACCGTCGCGCTGACTTGCTCTCCATTGCTTCTAGCCTTAATGTCCGTGCAGGGAGCCGATACAGCTGCCCTCGATACTGAGAGTACAGCTCTAACAAAGTCTCCACAAGATATAAGCAGTGTGCTGAATTCGTTCTTGTCCTTAAGAACTTCCAGTAACCATGCACTGTATTGTGCAAAGTACTTTAGCAACTTCTCCGAGGGCATAAAAGCTTGAATGCTGTCGCATGAGGTAGGTGTGAGGCATGGAAGGTTGTCGAATGCATACGTAATTGCTGACAGGAGTGCCCCAATATCTGCTGCTTCCTTTATTTTCCCAAGGTCAGTGAGAAGTTTAGCAATCCTCGAATACACCAGGTCTTTCAGGGTTGCAATATTGAAGCGATCGGCAAGTGCATAAAGCTTAGTGTGTTTGAGTAGAGCTGAAGCAGTGTTTGGATTTGGACTATATACCTTTTAGCAAATACTGTGTTCTCATGGTGAATCTCATCCTCAATCGAACATCGTACAGGAGGGCAACACAGTCACTCACATTGTGTAGTCCTTTGTATATGCCCACTCGAGAAATGCCTTCATTGTTGCTTCTTCCACATCACTCAATTCCATATTACCTTCGAGGCCTTCCTTCATGTTGTTGTTTGCATGTTTGTCCAGCTCTGGAGACAGCGATGCTAGCAAGCCCCTATGCACATAAAATTTGCGCTTCTGAGGCAGTTCTGAATTGGTCTCAATGGTTGCGTCATTGGTGAAATCGGCACCCTCGGGGTTTTTCAGTACAATTGTGAAGAAGGGAGAGAATAGGTATTCTAGAGTTGGGCTATGGAATGATGGTTAGCTGAGTGAAGATAAGGAAAGACATCTCAGACATGATTGATTATACGCACTCCATGGTATATGCTGTTGCTGGAGAATACTGAAATCTTTATCTTAATTTCACGAGCGAGCACACTGGGTGGAGGAGTGCAAAAACCAGAATCGCCGATGCACCAACGTATCGTCTACTAGTACTCCACTATACTCAACCTCGGCAGATGGGCGGAGGGAGAGATTAACGTTGCAGCAGAAGTCATGACGCCTCACTTGGCGTTGCTAGATCTCTGAATGTAGCCAATTGCGGGGTTCATCTCTCGTTTATGTTCTTGGCAGGCCTCCCATCTGTCAGATAATTGCCGCCTATGTGGAGTCCCCTGCACAGTAAATGTGTCTGCTTAGCAATTATTCCGAGTAACTTTGATGGTTGCTCTCGGCACGAGCCCTTTAGCGCGATGCAAAGCAATCGACAATGATGTGCTTGGGAAAATTGTGGTTGTTGCATATAGACCTCCAGCAGCTCGCGATGAATGTAGAAACGTGGCAACGTCCATCTGGGCTGATATCCCAGTCTCTTCTGCAGCTATGGTGGCCTGACAACTATGGTGGTCTCTCCAAGTCAGCACGATGACAGATAAGCGGGGTTACGCGATAAAAAAAAAAAAAAAGACGATAACCGGCGCCTCAACGTGAATCTGACGAAAGGTCCCTGTATATTTCATAAAATTCGCTCCATAACATTCAAGCGATCTAAACCAGCATTACATTGGGTGTGACGTTCCACTCGTAAACGGGTCGCGTACCCACGTACGACACACTGCACATCATTGACCACTCTTCCATTCTGACAGATACGGTTACACTCAAAAGAAGTAAGTACTAAGTAGCACGGCAATTTTCTTTTTCTTTTTTTTTTTATATCATTAATCGCGTGCCGCCCTGTGGGCTATGGCGATATTATATACAGCCTGAGATTATAAGGATATAAAGGAAAGTACGGTGACTATGACTATGTCCACGCTCACTGTCCATCAGCGCGGCTATCGGGTCCCCTTCTCCTTCGCCCCTTGGTGGGGGTGCAAGGAGTGCCTCCTTTACCCCTCGCCATTTCAGGTTCCCTGTCCGACATCTGCCCAGTACGTGCTCAGTGGTCTCCTCCTCCTCCCCGCACCACCTGCACTCTGGTCCGTCCGTCCTACCGAGTTTATGCTGCCAGGCTCGTAGCCCTTTGCCCCCTAACAGGCCTGCCAGGGTAGCACGGCAATTGGCCAATGAGGGACAGAACTCTGAGTATCTGACCGAAAAGCCTCTACTTCGTGCAACAGGAGGATACAAATTCTGATCAAAAGTTGCCAAGTTAAATTTAGTACTCGGTGGTGTCCCTGTGGTAAACTACAGATTACGAGCTAAAGTGCGGTGGGATACAGTTGATTAATTCTAACAGAATAACCCCAAATATGCGTCCCAAAACGGCCCTATTTATGCAGCAAAATTCAGGAAGTACCTTCGTACCCAACTAAACAATCATTGGTGCGGAATGAGGTTGCGCCTAGCAGCGGATTCAGCCGGTAAAGAGGATATAATCGGCATAGGAAATAGAAGACCATAGAATCATGAAACGTCAGTCTGCATCATGGCCACAGCTCAGGTTGCATATGTTTCAGCACACCCAACCACTGTGCACGATGTTTCACTTCAGCGCTGCATATTCTTCAACAGTCCCGTTCTGGGTGCGGTAAGGACGGGGATGAGTGCTTGCCAGCTGCCGACTGACACATCGTCCCTGATCTTATGGAGAAGCTACCTCGATGATTCACGTATCTACTGCTTAAAGACCTCTAGAGGCACAGCTTGCAGTGCGCTAGCACAATATTGTCCATGGACTGTGCCGCGCAGTGTTCCCAATGGGCCGGCCTGGACCGTAAAAATCTACGCCTGGGCCTGGCCTGATTTTTAAAGCTCCGCCGGGCCGCCCCAGGCGGTTTCAGGCCTGCCAAGCCAGGCGGCGTGACCGGCGCCTGTTGGGAACACTGAAATTTGTCACACCTGTAAAATTCAGCTTATTCTACCATATTGCAAATGGTGCCTTTTTTTTTTTTTTTTTTTTTTAAAAAAAAAAAATATCATCACTCGCATGCCGCCCTAAGGGCTATGACGAGGGATTGCATATGGTGAGAAATCTGTCATGGCTATCAAATTCAGCTTATTCCACGACATCTTATAGCATGGAGAGAAATGTAAGTCATACCTATTAAATTGAGCTCATTCTGTTATATCTTGCACTATTGAAAGAGGCTTATTACATATACCTGTTAAATTTAGCGGTTCAGCCGCAAGCTAATGGGAGGCTCGAGAGCAGCCACCAGAACCTCCGAGGCCACAAGATGGGCTCGCCACAGAAGAGAGGGCAAGCCACAAGCCACTAGTGGGCGCCACCAAGCCGGAGGGGAGTCCCTGGTTTCCCGTTTGGGTGATCCTTTCTGGTAGTCATAGGCAGGCAGGTCGGGGATGCTCAGTATATAGAAGATAGAGAGGGAGACGCTGGCGCTTCTCCAAGCCGCGTGAGTTGCGAAATCACCCACCCACCGTCCACGTTACCTTAACGACTCGGACCTCCGCGAGGAAGAGACTGGGGGGTCCTTCGGTTTGCCCCTACTTAGTCAGCAAGAGCACGATGGACGAAGCATGGGCACCAGGGGCTACAAAATTTCCGCAACCTACAAAGCATGGATAGAGATCTCCTCATTTGTTTCCCTGTCTTTTCTGTCGTTCTCAGTCATGTATTCCGCATAGTAATAATCATGTTTGTTTGAATCGAAGTAGCCGAGGACCATTAGTTGAGGTCATTCCACCTCAGCTTGTGATATGAAACTGTCCAGCCATCCTTATAGAGTGAGCCTATCTCCAACTGTCAATAGTGACCTGCCATATCTGTCAGACTTGGCTCATTCTGCCTCATTTCGCACTGTCAAAAGGCTAACCTACCTGTCTAATTCAGTTTATTCTACTTCATCTCTTGCCATCAAGAGAGCCTATCATACTTTATCATTAGAGGTCATTTCTGCTATATCTCTTGCTACTAAAATGGGTCTACCATACCTGTAAAATTCAGCTCATATTACTATATTTCATATGGCCTGAAAGCTTCAGCGGAATGGTAGCCCCAGCTCCAGACAGAGAGGGTGAGAGGGGGAGGGACTGGAGAGACTTTAGCTTGGGTTATGCTACAGACAAAAATGATGGGTTTGAGTCAGTAGCCGGAAAGATTGCCAGCACTCTCGAGGTTGATGAGGAGGAGAGAGTGTCCTGGGGACGAGATGTACACCTACTGCAGGCAGACATTGAGATCATTGACCTCAAGCTGTGCAAGCAAGACGCCCCAGCCAAATGGGAAAAGGCCATCAATGAGGCTAAGGGTGACTCAGTGGATATTTTTACAGATGGCAGCCGCAGTGAGGAAGGCGGTGTTGGTGGCGGATGGTGCTGGAGGCAGGTGGTAGCAGGTGAGTCAGAAGGGTCCTGGTGGGTAGGCACAAAAGCAACTGTGTGGGACGGCGAGGTCTCAGGAATGAGGGGTGCCCTGAAGCAGTTGATGGCAGTGCAAAATTGCTACTACTCGCAGACTCTCAGGCAGCTATCAGTGCAGTCCAGAAAGCAGGAAAAACTGGCAAGGCAAGGACCGCAGACCTAGCGTGGGTGATAGAGCTGATTGCAGAGAGGCGGCGGAGGCTAAGGGAGGCGGATGCGGTGAAGCTGGCATGGGTCAAGGCCCACGTGGGGATAGAGGGCAATGAGAAGGCAGATGAGTTGGCCAAAGAGGGGGCCAAGTGCATGAGGTATGATGGGCAGGCCACTGAGGGTGGGCTACGTCAAGAGTTAGTTCGAAAAAGAAAAGAGGAGAGGGAGCGTGCAGGGTTTGGGAAGGGCAAATTCGTGAAGTGGGGCAGGAGAGCACTCACAAATTACACATGGCTGCGAACTGGAAAAGGCGGAGATATGTGGAGGAGGATGGTCAGTGGCGAGGAGGTACAATGCACATGTGGTGAGGCATGGAGTGCTGAGCATGTAGTGTTCAGATGCACCGAACTGGAGCGGCCCCAGAGGAAGGACAAAGATGGGGCGCATGTCACCTGGCAGTCCTGGGAGGACCTAGAGGTGAAAGGGTGGAAGCAAGAATGTGTGGAGGGCGACCCGGTCGAGTACTGGTTTGCCTGCCTCGATCTGGGGTAGCCGGGGACGGAGAGCACTGGGTGCTCAAGGTGTGCATGTAGATTCCGTAGTTAGTTGTTCCAAACCTGGCCCGGGTATCTGGGTCCCTGCCATAGGCTGATAGCCTGTATGCGGGGTTACGTGAATAGAAAAAAAAAAAAAAAAAAGGCGCTCTTAGTTTATGTATGTGGAATCAGTTCACTGACCCCAAGGACGGCAAGGGTGAGTATATTTTCTTTCTTGTATTGCAATCTAAACCCTCAAACTGAGCTTTCAAACTTTTGCGGAAGTGACACTAAAGGAATTAAATACTCCTCTAGAAGAACCTGCTCAGGAACCACCAGAGAAATTCTCATACACTCTCTGCGACCTGTGCCATCTACATAAGAAAATACATCGGCGTACATGTGCCTTAGTGGGCTAAACATGCGATGTAAGAGACGATTAACCCTGTGAGTTACATTATTACTGGGCTCTAATATTCCCTATCACAAATGGAAATAGGTTTTTATTTTTACTTAAGTTTTCTCGTTTAACAAACAGGTTCCTGGTCATCTTCATTACAAGTATCCACGCACATTCACCGTGACAGATTTTGAGTTAG